>LR749606.1:1192711-1237574 GCA_902729485.2 Mus minutoides | reverse complement strand
AAATTGCATGCAGTTAATTGATCTAAGTCAATGACACTATAGGGGCAAATACATTATTAGTCAAAGTGTCCCTTTATATATCCTTGGTAGTGTCCTGTACAGATTAATATTGATACAAATTAATTTTCTAATTCTGAAAAGCACTAATTGAAGCCACTTGGCCTGGACTCCAGAACTAAATGTATGCCCTTGAACCATGCTTTGGATCCATTTCCAATATCCATCCGAAACACTGGAAATCCTAGTTTATCCTGGCTCTGATTCAACCTTCCAACATTTCCTTTCTGTTTACTTTGGTCTTTTGGAAGAGGTCCAAGTTTGTCTCGGTCTGTGAAAGCAGATGAATGAAACCAAAATTGCATTTAGTGTTCTTTTGGCTCTTGTATTTGTGCTCAAAGACAAATCTAATTCCTCTGGTAATTTTCATAAAGAAAAATTACTAAATTAATTTATTTTAGCACTCACTAAAACAGATTATGTATACCTAATATAACACAATTCCTATTTTTTTATTAAAAATTAAAATCCATACTAAAGGGTAGATTATTATTTTCCAGGTATGTCTATACATAATGCTTTACATAATTCTAAGCATTTTTGAATAACTGAAGTTAGACTCTTTTAGAGCTGATGTCATTGAAGTGTCAAACAGTTAAGGACTCCTGCAAAAATCCCACAGAGAACCTAGAACTGGTGCAAGCATGGCTTGTCTTCTGCTCTCGTCTGACTTCTGGGATAGCGTGTAGTGCTCAGGCTATCCAGCTTCGGACTTGATCTTCACAGTGTTCATTGAATTGTTGAAAACTCAACTCTCACTCTCTTACTGAGCATTGAGGTTATCTTGATATTGCTCAAAAAAATAGAAACAGGAAAAAAATAAACATCAAGGATAACTGTGCATCAATATGTCGAAAGAGTGACGGATATACCTTGAGAAGACAGGGCTGGTAGTTGATAGGAGTGTAATGCTATAGGTGGTACCAGCTCCAGAGACCAACAGACGGAACACTCACCAAAGCTAAGCTACATTTTTCAGTACATAATTCTTACCTCCTTAAAGGTTTTCATGCACACAGGCAAACAAACCATCAGCTAAAGAGGACCTATGAATCTTTAGTAGTCTATCTAGGCAAATGCTTCAATTCAAACACCCGCTATGTCAAACATTGTCTTATAAAGATATAAAATAGCCCGAGAGGTGCAGCACACAAAGCAAAATTACCTTATAATGATTTGCTTAGGTCCCACATTCTTCCTGATGATTTGTTTATAAAGGCATCCAAGCATCAACAGAAGACAGAGCTGTAAATATGTACCTGGCTAATGTGAGAGACACGTTTCAGGAAACTCATGAATGAGTCATTTCGTAAGCCATAATCTTATTTTCAAATGCAAGGGAAGCTTTCTATTTAAGGGAACTCTGCAGTTACTCTAACAAAGGATAGTTCAAAACAATCACTGCATTCTGTTCACAGAACTGTTAAGGACAGACAGACATGGCCTAGATCCACAGGTGAGATCTCACAGAAACCCAGTACTGGAGTAGACTGAGTTCCATAAGTCAGGAATTCACAATTACATGGGGACATTTGTGCCAGCTCTGGGTCTGACCGGATTTTATAATCTCTTGCACAACATTATATATAAAATAACAAGACCAAGACGGAACTCCTGTCACAAATGACACGATTATAAATGACACAGCTCTCACTCACAAGGGACTAACAGTTATTTTGATTCAAATAAGAGCGATCATGCCCATAAACAGGAATTTGGGGTTAAGCCCTAAAGGGCATGTTCCACAACAGAAGTGAACTTTGATAGTCATAGAACAAATGACAGCTACGACTCATGTCATTTACCACACACACTGGCAGGGACAGTCAGTAGGTTGGTTATAACAGGGCAATCAAAACATCATCATCATCATCAACAACAACAACAACAATGCCCTTCTTTATTTATATGTTTCAAATGCTCCCAATATTCTCAGCACAGGGACATGGAAGCCATTGGTCTGCTAGGGCTTTATCCCACAGATTTTTACCTAGGAGTCAGATGAAATGGTATGTCCAATAGAGGTGGGTGATAAATGGAAAGTACGGAGGAGGAGGACAATCCGGGGTAATTTTTTTTTTTCTAATATCAACTCTCTACCAGCAGGATGTTTTAATGAGTCACTCTTCCTGAAGAATTTTCAACATAGCATTGTTTCTTTTGTGGGTGGGGGTGGGGGACTTCAGCCAACTTACTTACACAACTGGTGTGAGTGTTGAAACTTTGGGACAAGTAAATCAGTGAGAAAGCCTGATAATAAGAATGAGAGGTGGGCTCTATCAGTTCCCCTCCCTACTGGCATTTCATCAAAGGTCCCTCCATATGAGTCCTGGGAATCTCTCAGCTCCCAGATCGCTGGTGCATTCTGAGGTCCATCCAGCCCCACAACATCCTAGTTCCTGAGGTTGTCTATTTACATTCTTTCTGCTGTCCCTCAGGGCTTTAGTCCTTTTCCCTCACCCAATACCAGATCGCGTTCCCTTTTAGCCCCCACTGACCCCCACCACATCCAATTTCCCTCCCAAGTCCTTTCCTCCCTCCCTCCCCACTTGTGATTGCTTTCTTCTCTCTCCCAAGTGGGACTGAGGTGTCCTCACTTGGACATTTCAGCTTGTTGATCCTTTTGAATTGTGTAGACTGTATCGTTGGTATTCTGTATGGGGTCTTCTTCTTCTTCTTCTTCTTCTTCTTCTTCTTCTTCTTCTTCTTCTTCTTCTTCTTCTTCTTCTCCTCCTCCTCCTTCTCCTTCTCCTTCTCCTTCTCCTTCTCCTTCTCCTTCTCCTTCTCCTTCTCCTTCTTCTTCTTCTCCTTCTTCTCCTTCTTCTTCTTCTTTGCTAATATCCACTTGTTAGTGAGTACATACCATGCATGTCCTTTTTGGTCTGAGTTACCTCACTCAAGATGATATTTTCTAATTCCATTCACTTGCCCAAAAAACTCAGGATGTCCTTGTTATTAATAGATGAGTAATATTCCATTGTGTAAATAAACCACATTTTCTGTATCCATTCCTCTGTCATGGGACATCTAGGTTGTTTCCAGCTTCTGTCTATTACAAACAAGGCTGCTATGAACATGTGAAACACATGCTCCTGTGGCATGGCGAAACATCTTATGAGTATATTCCTAAGAGTGGTATTGCTGTATCTTCAGGTAGCTCTATTTACAATTTTCTGAGGAACCTCCAGATTGATTTTCAGAGTGGTCTTACCAGTTTTCAATCCCATCAGCAAAGGAGGAGTGTTCTTCTTTCTCCACATCCTCTCCAACATGTGTTGTCACCTGAGGTTTTGATCTTCGCCATGCTGACTGGTGTAAGGTGGAATCTCAGGGTCATTTTGATTTGCATTTCTCTGATCATTAAGGACTTTGAACATTTCTTTAGGTGTTTCTCAGCTATTCAAGATTCCTCAGTTGTGAAATCTCAGTTTAGTTCTATACCCCATTTTTTGATTGGGTTGTTTGGTTTTTTGATGATTATCTTCTTGAGCTCTTTATATATTTTGGATATTAGCCCTCTATCATATGTGGGGGTAATGAAGATTATTTTCCCAATCACTAGGTTGCCGTTTTGTCTTTTTGACTATGTCTTTTGCCTTACAGAAGCTTTCCAGTTTTATGAGGTCCTGTTTATCTATTGTTAATCTTAGAAATTTAGGAAATTTCCCTCTGTGCCAATGAGTTCAAGACTCATTCCCACTTTCTCTTCTTTTAGATTCAGTGTACCAAGTGAGGGATGGGGTTGCCATCCCACAGTCACACCTCTGACCCATAATTTTTTTTCTGTCTGAAAGAATTACAGGGATGGAAATGGAGAGGAGCCTGAGGATAAGAAAGACCAATGACAGGCCCAAAAAAGTGGGATCCAACACAAGAGGAGGTCCCAAGGCCTGACACTGTTACTGAGGCTATGGAACGCTCACAAAGAGGGATCTGTCATGGCTGCACTCCAAAAAACCCAACAAGCAGCTGAAAGACTCAGATGCAGTTATTTGCACCCAACCAATGGACAGAAGCAGCTGACCGTTGTTTTTGAATTAGGGAAGGCTTAAAAGAGCTGAGGAGAAGGGCAATTCTGTAGGAGAACCAGCAGTCTTAATTAATCTGGACCCTTGAGATCTTTCATACACACAACTTCGGAAAAATGCAACAGAAAGCATTGTGGTTGCGGAAGCATGCAGGGACTCGGGGAGTGTGCTTCCAGAAAAGCACTAGCCACCTGGGCTTAACGAGCCAAGCTCTGTCTGTGGAAGCCACATACTAAGGTAAATGAAGTGGTGTGAATCTCTAGTCCCAGCTTCTCTGTAGAGAAAAAGGATGAAGAGATAAAAGAATCTCGTAGAAGGATAGGAGTTAGCTAACCTGGGGTATATAGTTCAGCAGTGTATACCAAGGAGATTTCACCTCAAAATAAGATGGGAGAACAGGACTGATAGCCAAAAGTTGTCCTCTGACCCCCCCACCAGTGTGCAGTGCGTGTGTACATCCATACTCACACATATATTTTATGCACTCAAAAAATAATGATCTAGTGAATGACTGTATACATGAATAAAACATGCAGAAATAGGGTTCCCTTGGACAACATTTGTTTTCCCAGTGAATAAAGAAAATATTATCAGAAAAAGATAGCTAGGGCTAAGGACAGGAGGTAATGACATATAGACAATTCTCACCCGTTGTTCTGACACACCACAGATTACATGCTATTGAAAAATGACATACACTATTCTCACATCTGTGGAGCTTGTCGAGTCCTCCCTGGGACCTAATGACCGTCACATCACGTCACCAAAGTAGGAAAGCACACTCTAGTTCCGAGACAAACAAAGCTTGCCTTTCTCTGTTTATAAATTGTTTTCCCCTATGTCAAACATCAAAGCAGCACCTGCTCTTCTCCAAAGTACAGATCCCCAGTCTCCAGAATCCCTCAATGACAAAAGCATTGGAAGCTGCCCAGCAACCTCATCTCTTGAGCACTCTCCAGACCCTCCTGGTGATTCCCTCAACTAGTTCAGCTAGTCTGACTGGCATGACACATATGCAGTGACCTCCATACATCCATCTTACGTTCTCTAAAACTGTCTCACAGGTTGATGTATTCATGAGAGCCCCTGATATTAAAGGAAGCATTTTCCTTCTTGATCGTATTTCAGCCCTACTCCATGCAAAGCATATTTTACTTGCTCAAATATTATTAATTCAAAGACAAATGTGCAGATGTGAGGGGACATAACCAATGTATGGGTCCAATATATAGGTATGAGTAGGTTTATGTATCAATAGGGATACAATAGGGATGGGGTTTTATATACATTAGCTTTTGCATGCATACAATTTGATATGTATATTTTTACATATGTATATATACACATCCAGTTTTATTTTAACTGCAGTAATGGGACAGTAGTATCATTAAAGCATGACAAACATGGCCTAGTAGGTCCTTTACTTGGGCTTTATTCCACTTAATGATATAAAAAAAATGTGTTTCTGAGGGTTGGAGAGATGGCTCAGTGGTTAAGAGCCATTCTTTCAGGAGCCCTAGGTTCGATTCCCAACACCCACACATGAGCTTCTAAACATGTGTAAATCCAGTTCCTCCATACCCAATGCCTTCTTTTGCTTTCTATACATACCTGCATGCAGGCAAAACACACACAATGCAACTAGATAAATCTCTTTTTAAAAAAGAAATGAAAAGGTGTTTCTGTTTTCCAAGGCTTGGTATCATGTTGCCTGTAAAACGATTCCTCACTTACACTTATATCTAGGAGGGACAGTGTTCATACAGTTCTGTCACATAGTAGGTTCCTGGTGAGTCACTCTTATTTGTATTACTCTCTTCATAAGTCTTTTTTTTCCTGCAGTGCCAGACATTTTTTAATAACAACAATAAATAAATGCCTGCTGAGTTAGATATTGCTATGATTTGATCTTGTTAATAGTAATGAGTAAATTGGTGGGTTTGATGCTTTCAGATTTAAGAAGAAGCCTTGCAGCGTCTGCAGTACATGCTCAATGGGTAAGATGTTTTTAAACTCACACCTCAAATCAAATAGCAAAGTGGTCCTCTCTCTCTCTCTCTCTCTCTCTCTCTCTCTCTCTCTCTCTCTCTCCGTCTCTCTCTTCTTCTTCTTCTTCTTCCCTCCTTCCCTCAATCCTACACACATCCCTCCACTCCATCCTTGCTGCTTTCCTCTCCCTCCCTTCCTCCCTCCCTCCCTTCCGGTTGCTTCTCTGCCTCTGTCTCTGTCTCTCTTGTCCCTGTCTACTCCCTCCTCACTTCTCCCCTTTCTCTTCTCCCTTTTTGTCTCCTTTTCCCTTGATCTCTCCTACAGCTTCTATTGATTGCCCCAGCTCTCCGTAGGCATCACTATAATGTATATATTTACATTGCTCTTACAACACACAAATGTTCCTTGAGAGACCTTATTATCGACTTTGCTGGTTTCCCCCAATTTTCTAAATGCCTCAGAGAGCAAAGTGTAATGACAGTTAAGCAATTTCATGTCATTGTGCCTTCTACTTTTTCATCAATAACATTTTGCTAAAACAATCCCATAATAGAAATAGATCTAGTTCATGTCACCCGAGCTGATTGGGGTGGAATCTCAAGTCCGGGAAAACAAAACAGAGATTACTGGCTTGACAGACGAGAAGAATCAAACGTTACGCAGCATTGGAAAGAGTTGCCCGCACATTGATTCCTGAAGTAAATCATTCTCCCAGCCCTTTTACATGCTGACAGGTTAATGGAAAGAAATGGGCTTATTTCTTTATTTGAGCGATATTCAATTTAATCACATATCAGTGTTGAGTAAAGCCAGTGAAGAATGAAAACTAAAGCCATAGTACAACTTCAAGGAAGGAGCTGCAATTTGGAGAGGGAAGTCCTTCCCTATTCAGGGAAATGGATTACATTATACAACTGATAAAAGATGATTATCCCATGTATCTCGCTTTTCTTATGTTTTATAATGGGATCAGTCGATAAATATGCTTACCCTGGCACTGACAGAAACTGGGATGTGCACAGCTGCCATTCGTGCTGGATCATAATAATAATCACAATGATAATTACTATTAGAGTGTTATGTTGTTGTATAAATGCAACTAAAAAGGCCAAACTGGCATGAATTACAGAATGCACAATTTTTATACATTATTTGACCTTGATAAAAAAAATAGACTTGACTTTTCAAGTCTTCATTTAGTTATCAATAAGATGACAAAGATAGTGAAATTCTCCTTACTGATTGTAGTATGATTTAAATATGTAGTTCTTAAAATACAGCTCCAATTTAGTTAACCAAAAACAAATAACAAACAACATTAAAAAGCAAAAAATTAACAAACAACAATAACTACAAAAAAGCTCAAGGAGTGGGGTAGAAAAGGTCTGCTATCCTTGAGGTGGACATACATATAAACTTCCTTCTATCCAACTTTCCAACTAGAACAAAACCCTTGTCCCATCCTTCCAGACTTTGCGGCCTATGGATGGTAGACAGTGGGAGAAGGGACTTCTTGGCCTTCCTGACCATGGGGGCCGACTTCAATAAGATGTCCTGTATTGGGATGGGTGTGCAGCTCAGTTGATAGAATGCTTTCCTTCACACATGCAGCTCTGGACTCTTTCCCAGTACCACAGAGCCAGGCCTGGTGGTAGACGCTTTTCAGTCATGCACACGGGAGACAGACAGATGAGCACCAGAAGAGCAAGTCATCCACCTGATAAGTAATATTTCAAGGCTGATGCAGGCTATGAGAGACTGTTTCAAACTGATATTTCTTGTGAGAGCCTTGGTGAGCCCATGACCCAAAACAAGGAGTCTGGCTCTTAAAGTCCCCAGAAGCACGTGGTTATTGTCACTGGTTTTGTGAATGAATATTTACAAATCACATATATTAAGAATTTCTAAACCATTTGAAGACTTGCTTAATAGGAACTAAGAGAAACTATTGACAGCAAATTTCCTTATAAGCTGTCGCTAGGCTGCGTCAGTCACAAAGTCGGTGGAAGAGAATGAGCACCGAGAAAGCGCAGTGTTCTTTGTCCTCTGGGTCCTGTATGATCTAGACCACAGATATTAAAAGCCTATTAGAGATTGCTGTTTTTAACTTCTTAATGAAAGTCTAAATCTGTATAAGAGTAGAAAATGTGTTCACTATTCTCTAGTGATTGGCATATCTGATTTAAACATAAAATTCAGGAGTGGGTTTTCGACATCATCTTATCAATAAGCATTGATATTGGAGTTGACATCCACAAATAGCTCCCAAAATGTGCCAGATGGGTATAGCAAAAGAAGTGGAGGGGAGGAAGGCTCTGCCAGTACAAACATCTAAAGAGAGAAGACATTTCACAGTTCTTTCCAAACTTTCTCTAAATTCTATTAAGTTGATTACCTGATATATACCACTCAGAGTTCCCTTACAAGAACCATATCTCAGCCCAAACAATCAAAGAAAATATCAGATCCAAAAAAACCCACAAATATGAATTTGATTGTGACCACTCTGAAGTGGTGGCTGCTTTTAAATCTTGTCTTTAACCATTTCAGATGCCCCCTGAAAGATGCAAGTGTACAAAATATTCCATGGCAAAATACACTGCTCATAGCCCATGTGTTCAAACTCAAGGCTATTCCAGTCTCCACAACTTAGAAAACAGGGACAAAGACGATGACTTAAAATGCATCATTGTCTGCATTAAGCACAAGCTAGAGTAAGTTTTCTCATTTAGCAGGTAATATATATATATATATATATATATATATATATATATATATATATATATATATTAAAGCCCATTTAGCTTTATAAAATTAAAGCATAAAGAGGTTTGGTAAAATTAAACTTCAAGCACTCTGAAGCATTATAATATAATCCAGGTAAAGTGTGCCTGCTAAGAAAGCAAACCTTTTATTGTGAACAACTCTAGACTTATAAACCATGGACATTTAAGTGACACTCTGACAATATTAGAGTCTTTCTAGTTGAGCATGCAAATCAGTAAATTGTGTTTACCGTGGATGGTTACACGAGGATAATTAGAGTCTATGCTTGCAACCCACATCGGCAGGATTGATCAACACACTGGCATTTTATTCAAAATATTTGATGTACATATACAAATTAAAAAATGTTTCATTATGTATTTTTTATATCTATGATTTCTATTATGATGCAGTAAAACAGCTCAATGTTTATTTCTTTAAATTGGTCTTGCTCTCTACATATTGTGTTCTGCAATACTTTGTAATATTGGCCTATGCATGTATTGCTTGACAGTTTGGTTAGATCTGTGCACACTGGGAGTCATCTGCAGAATACTGCTGTGAAGAGAGAGTTCTCTTGCCTTTTAAGCTCCATGTATATATGCCTTTTTGGGGGTGGGGGGCAACATCACTAAGTTTCCAAGCATCCAGAACTTAAAGAGAGCTGCTCAGAAGAAAGTAGATAGCTAGAAAAGGTGGTTGACACCATTAATCACAGTACTTAGGAGTTGGAGCTACATAGATCTTTGAGTTCAAGCACTTCCTGGTCTACATAGTGAAACTCTTTTGAAACAGAAAAAGAAAAGGGAAGAGGGGGGAGCCTGTGAATCCAGCTAATCCTGACAATCATAGTTTACATGGTCACTTCCATTTTCAAGGTCGCCCCTGTGGGTGATTCAATATCAAATTTATATGGAGACAGAAAGTAATTTCCAATAAGGTCAAGTGGTCTTCAAATGCCATTGTCCCCTCTAATTTGTGATCGTCTCATAGACAAAAATAAACATTGTCACCTTCTCTTTTCTCATTCACCAGCCTCACCATAGGTGAGCCCTTCAATGCAGCCCTTCTCAAGACTTAGCAGGACAGCCTCACTCTCTCTGCTGGACCCTTTTATGTGAATGTCTTTACTCTACTTAGTGCAGCACCACCTTGGGTTTTTTTTTTTTTTAATCTTCTCTCACTTCCTGCATTGCCCATTCTCTCAAGTCATGCAGGAATGACTTTTCTCATTGATACACACTTCTCTGATTATCCAGTTCTTTCCTTTGTCCCTTTCCGTGATTACTCTGTCATCTCTGAACCTTTGAATACATCAGATCTACAGCAAAGAACCCCTTAGTGCTCTGCATCTTCTTTATAAGCATCCATGCATCACACTATGATCCACCCCACACTGTCTTCATTATGCATTGACATTTTCCACTGATTAACATAAGAAGGGCCCTAGCCAACCCTCCACTCTTGCTCATACAAGCAACCCTAATTACACTCAGTGGGACACACTCAGAGACTGAAGTAGAAGGGGAACTCTGAAAGAATGGACTCAAGAGTGGTGGGAAAGTAATGAAGTGGATAAATAACTTAAAAGTGTATTATAGCTGAATATGAACTTGTTAAAGTGTAAATCAATCAATTAATAAAAAGTTATATTCAATCAATAATATGAAGATTTATAGTATGCTTCTGTATGGAGACATGAATCAGAGAGAGAGAGAGAGAGAAAGAGAAAGAGAGAGAGAGAGAGAGAGAGAGAGAGAGAGAGAGAGAGAGAGAGAGATTCTGGGTAATTCCAGAATGCATATTCTAGCTGGAGAAATTTAACTTCTGAGACATTGAATAATGCACCCAAGTTTCCTTGACTAGTGGTTCTAATATATAGACACAAGAAATGTGACACTGGGAAAAAGTCAGATTAGAAAGGGGACATCCTAGTAGTTTCTAATGGCAGATTCTAGTTGTTTTCTAGAGCACTATGCTAGTCAGCTTTCTGATACTGTGACAAAATGCCCAAGATGAATAGCTTAGGGGAAATGAAAAATATTGTGATCTTAGCTGTCAAACTGTTACTAGTACCCAAAATATATATAAGCCTGCTTCTGCTGAGTAGAAGCTACTGAAGAGAAAAGCAAGATGGAGTGGTTTGGAGCTAGCGAGGTAAAAAGTGAGCATCATGTGAAGTCTGTGAATCCCTGAGTCAATGTTCCCAAAATAAGTGATCCAGGTACCAATGGGTTGCTTTCTGTTGACCTCCCCTGCTTTACCCCTGTATTGCTTTTCATCTAATTAGCTTGTGATGATGAGAATGTAGTTTAATGGCAGAACACTCAGGATCAATCACCAGCATGGCTAAATAAATAGCTGATGGTTCTAAGACTCATTGTGCATGCCTATCATCCCAAACTTGAAACGTGGAAGCAGAAGGATCAAGAGTTTCAGCCTAGCCTCTGCTATGTAGTGAGTCTAAGGCCAGCCTAGGCTACAAGAAGCCTCATATAGAAAATAAACAATAACATATAAAATATTCAAAATAAACAGATAATATTATGTATTGGCATCATTATAACACCAGTGATAAATGGGTGACCAAAACAATAATAGTAAGCATGTAAAAAATTATGCAAAATGTTATATATAATAAATGGGTTTTTTATAACATAAAAGAAAGACAGTTTGTTCACCTTCCTACTCAAATAAAATACAGTCAACTACTAACTACTTTTCTTCCTAGATTGTTTATTAAATTCTACATGTTGGTACCAGACAAGGAAGTGGGTAAGTTACATGTAATTATGGACAGAAGGTAGATATAAAATTTTCAAAATTCTATTTAGAGATGTCATTTCTTTCAAAGCCAAAGCCCATCATATTGACTGATGCTTCAGGAAATCTGGAGGCGGTGAGGGGGAAGTACATAGCAGCCATTCCTGATTTCTGTTGTAAAGAGTTGGTAGCCATTAAAAGAGGTGGATGCCAGGAGATGCTGCATCCTGTGTGGGCTCCTCTGCCTTCTTCACCTCAGTCATTGAGATACTGGTGGACAATGAGCTACAGCCAGTACAAGCAAGAACAAATTCTGGTCTTGCACAAGTTAGCTTTCTTTGGTTGTAAATATTGAGATTCTGATTAGCCTACAACAAAAAAAATTCGCAAGACCTATCTTGCAGAATTCAAGATGGAAATGAAGCAGTGTTCTCACCTCAGAGGGAGCTCAGCATCAGATGAGGGACTACTAGTCAGCTTTGGGTACCATGGCCACAGAACTGATTGGGCCATCTCGTCAAGATACTTAACAGGATAGTGGGACCTTAAATGCCTCCTTCATGGTTGCAATACTTGGCTCTATGTAAGGGTTCTCCAAAGAGAGAAATAATCCCCTGCCCCAGGAAAACCATCTGTTCTTTAATGAAGAAAGTCCAGCAGCCTTCTTTTATGGCCCACCAAGACTCCTCAGAGAATAGAGGAGTCAGTGCTCAGAAAAGTCAGGACTCTCTTAAAGGGGCCTCTGGGAAGTTGAAAAACCAAAGAATGAGCTGGAATAATAGGAGCTGCTGTGAGGTTGCAATTTTGCTCTTTAAGGATATGTTAAAGGACTTAAGCCTATTTTCCTGAGAAAGGAGAGAGGGATGGAATTTATCTATTATGGTTTTCAAGTGTCTGTGGAATTGCTAAGGTCGACTAGTTCCTCTCCACAGTGGAACAGAAACAGACCTCTGGTTTGGTTTAAACTAAAATTCAAGTAAATCAGCTTCTTATTAGGTAAAATTACTCAATGATGAAGTGGATAAAACAAGAACTAATGGGCTGATGGAGGAGACCAGGGTGGGGAGAGGACGGGGGAAGAACAAGAGATGGTGATCACAGAGGGAATATGAGCAGAGTGCAATTATGTTAACATGTACACGGGGTCAAGATTGTGTGTATTATCTTATACAGTAAACAACTTGAAAGAATGTTTTAAAGTTCTTGTAGTTCCTCGATTAGTTGAGCAGAGAGCTGTTCACTTCTGGGCACCTGCCCCCGTTGGCCACCTCTTGGGGCTCTACACTTGCCGTCACCTGCTGTGACCATTTTACCTCTGTCTTACTGAGTGACTGCTTCACACTCTTCCTCCTTGTGGTCTCAATTGCATTTTTGTGACTAATGATGCTGAGTGTGTTTTCACGTGTGGCTGGACACCTGCTGACCTCCTAAGAAGAAAGGTCAATCTCGGTGCCATATCTGTTTTTCATTTTTGCTCTGTGTTATTCTTGTTTGCCTTTTGTTGTTAGGCTGTAGGAGCTTTTCATTTATTCTGTGTGCAAAAATCTTACCAGACATGGTACCCAAAAGCCAACAATAGATAATAGGTAAAATAGGTTCTATTTCCCCCTAATGTTCACAATCCCAGAGCTTAAAGGTATATTGTGCATTACGTAGGGTAAGCTTTCCTTCATGGGTTGGGATATTGAGACTCAGAGAGTCACCCAAGGCCACACAGATGTGCAGAATTTAAAATAAAGTCTGTCACATACATTTTATAATTTGCGGTAAAGAGACAGCTTCCATTATGGCCCTGAGTGTTGTGCTTCCTGGATGGGGATGACGTGATAGGATCAAACTTGGCTTTTCACTTTACTGAAGCCTTATCATTTAAGATGGCTCCACACCACCCCAAAAATGTTTCAAACTCAAATAGTTCAACACATGAAGTTACCATTACTATATAGAATATCAGCACTGTCTTAGCTTCCAAGTGGCTGCTTCTTAGCAGTGGGAAGTTTCAAACATAGAATATATATGTGTATATATATATATATATATATATTTACATGGTGATTTTTACCACCTACACATGGATTTTTCAATTTATAGGTTAAAAGAACACATGTAAAACTAGGAGAAGCTTGTTGAAACTTTTCCACCTGTGGAATCCAGCCCTCCAGAGCTACCATTTTCCCTACAATCATGGGGGGGGGGGGCGCAATGTATGACACAAACTCTGTCATCAAAAGCAGTTGTGAACCAGCCTTCCTCAAGTGCTCCCAAGGATTTTCTTGCAAGCCACTGATAGACACTCTTCCCTTGAGGTCCGTCCTCAGATTGTCTGATGGCTTTTGGAGGAAAGGCAAGAAGTTTATCCTTGTCTACTCATGCCAGTGAGAACCTCAGTTAAGCTCACACATGCACACTTGTTGACACCTGTCTGACAGCTGCCATCCGGTCCGCAACAACTGTGCCGCACCCTGAACACAGCTTCCTGCTAAGTCAGCTGTGCTTAAAGAGGGAGAAATGTGTGGATATAGCCATGGATGCAAGGTTTTTTGGGTTTTTTTTTAAGCTTTTTTTAATTAGATATTTTCTTTATTTACATTTCAAATGTTATCCCCATTCCTGGTTTCCCCTCTGAAGCTTTATCATGTAAAAGTAGGTACAGAGGAATAATTTTTATTTTATTATTAATTTTATGAAAGGTGGGGGACTAGTGGGGTACTTCAGTTCTGGATTTGCAACCGCGTGATCTGTGATAATCAGCTACTCTGAGCCTCAGATTTTATATGGAAAATAGGAATAATAATTGTACTGACTTAAGTAGTATGTACCCATGTTTGATAGGACTTAATAATAACAGTCATCAATGCAAAACTCTATTTTTTTTTTGTTGTAAAAATATTTACATTTGCTCAATTCTCTATTCCCCTAGTGTTTGGCTGTCAGTTGATGTGTGTAGGTTAAAGTATTGCCAAAACCAGACATAGAGTCAAGGGTAAATAACATCCTCCACAGGTCACCTTTATTGCTTTTAGTTGTTATACTCCAAAATACTAAGGTCTAGGGAGATGTCTCAGTGGACACAGTGCTTGACCAGAGCTCCAATCCCTAGCACCTACATGAATGGCAGGTGACATGATGGCCCACCTGTTATTCCAAAACTGAGAGTGCCCCCCTCAATGAGTATGGTAGAAAGCCAGAAAAGAAGACTCCCAGTGTCAACCTTGGGTCTCCCACCAATGTGTAAACTTATACGCACGCACGCACACACACACACACACACACACACACACACACACACACACACACATGCACTGAGCATACACACATGTACACACACTAAGATAGATAGATAGATAGATAGATAGATAGATAGATAGATAGATAGATAGATGATAGACATAAAGAGAGATGAAAATAATAATAGAGTTTCTTATATTTAAGTTTTATTGTAATTTTTAAATTCTGTGAGGTGTATGTCTGTGCACATTCATAGGTGTGCGTGAATGACATGTTCACAGAGACTAGAAGCATTGGGCCATGGACCAAAAGATGTAGATGCTTGTGACCACCTGGTATGGATGTTGGGATCCAAGCCTGGCGCCTCTGGAAGAACAGCAAGTGCCCATTTCAGAGGCAGCTCACCAGCCCCATGGTTTTAGGACAAATATCTGACTAAGTGGGAAGTATTTGGTAATAAGAAAATATTCTCGGATCTTGCTCAAGTTTTTGTTAAACAAAGAAAAATTAAGAAAATATATCCTGGGCAGGCAACAAGGCTTAGCACATACTTCCACGTAACCCGACAGCCTGTTGTTATGCCCAGACTCACAGACTGGCAAAGAGAACAGACTCCTGTGAATTGTCATCTGGTCACCCACCTCCAGCCACCAGCCTGCACCTGAACCCACGCATACACACAGCTGCTGTTGCTTAGTTATTTCTGGAGTTGAAAAATCTGAAAATGAACCAAAGAGAATAATGCATCCTTTCTATTTTCATAAGCATGAGTACAAATACCAGAAGTGGCTATTTAAAGCTAGTATTGTTGACTGCTTACCATAAAGTGGCTAATTGCATTGGCCCTGAGTATGCAATAGAGCTTGTTGTTCATTTGTGAATTAACATGAATGAAATTGCTAAGTAACAGGAAACGTAGACCCAAACCAGTGGACACTACCTCAATTTCGGGAAACACGAAAGCAATGCATACCTAGGGAAAGCACAGTTTCTTCAGAGCTGCCGCACCACCCCACTCTTACTCCCTTCCTAATACCTGAGTTCCTCGCTGCCATGGTCCTTGTGCTATGATTTCTTTTCCTCTTTGCCAATTGAGGCTAGTCTCGAGTGTTAGATATACAAACAATGGACCAGCTGTTGAAGAAACTAGAAAGTTGGCCATGTCAAAAAATTGCCAAGCTTTTTGTATTGGAAAATACTTCTGTTGCTATTTAACACACCACTTTATTTATTTAAGACCCAAAATATATGTCATTAAAAATTGAATCTTATCAAGACAGTTAAAAGTGAACAATTTTTTAGTTTAATTCAATTTAATTTTCTTGAATGTCCTGTTCGTGATAGCACTTTTGAAGAGGAGGGGAAAGAGGAAGAGGAAGAGGAAGAGGAGGAGGAGGAGGAGGAGAAGGAGATGGAGAAGAAGAAGAAGAAGAAGAAGAAGAAGAAGAAGAAGAAGAAGAAGAAGAAGAAGAAGAAGAAGAAGAAGAAGAAGAGGAAGAAGAAGAAGAGGAAGAGGAAGAAGAGGAAGAAGAGAGTGAGAGTTAAGGAATTGTTAAACTTCCCAGAAGTGGTGCTGCCCTGCCCTGTCTGTTCAGCTGTCTTCCCTCTGTGGGGACACCTCCACTTTGCAGGAGAGATATACATATTGGCATGTGTTAAAATAGTCTGAATCAAATTATCATCTAGTTGAGATAGGGCTTGTAGCTAGGGGATGTCTCGATGACTCAGAATTCCTCAGAGAGGAGCCGCAATGTCAAACTTGTGATATGGTGTCAAGATGAAATATGCTTTGAGTTTTATTAATAGTATGGAGCACATTCCGCCGTTCCTTCAAGGGCCCTGCCAGAACGAGACGAGGGTTGCCAGCATCAGTGGATGGAGATCAGCACTCTTTAACACTCTTGCCACCAAGTGCCTATAAAATGTTTATACCTATAATTGTCAAATTATGTTAATTGACTACTGAAAAGACACTAGGAAGTTGAAGTGTTCAAAAAGTATATTTCTCAGAATCTCCTGGGTGCTCTTCAAGCTAAGCACCCAGGGGACATCTTTTTACCTCTCCACTCTATACAATGAAAGCAGAATGCCTTAAAGTGTCATCTTGGTCTTCATGTAATTTTGAAAAGCAAGTACCAGGAAAGAGACGTCCGTTAAATTCCTGATGAGATATACACAGGGGTAGCAAGGATTTGACTTTCCAGTAGGTTTTGTTTTCTTAGCTCAGTCGCACTAATATCTGTTAGGAATATTTATTTGATGTAAAGTTTGTGCACACTGTAAAGATATTTCCAGCAGAGCTCAGGGCTTCGGCAACCTCAGCCAGGGGGAGATGTTAACAATAAATCAGGCACAATTGTGACTCAAGAAGAAAATGAAATAAAATATTGGTTCCTAGGAGAGATTTATTTTTCCCTACCTCTTTCTCTCAGGTCAAAATAAATAGAGATTTTTCTGAATGTCATTACAACTTCAATGACTTCTCGATTTTTATGTGAGAATATTCTACTTTTGGGACTATAGATAACAATCCTTGAGTTGCAGAATTCTGACCATATTCTATTAAAATCATTTTTCCACTTTCCTGTTAAACTGTATTTAATCCTTTGTGTCAATGTGCTGGGGAAGATAGTAAAGATATATCTGAACTTTGCCTTAAACTTCTTTAATCTTTTTTAAGCCCTCATTCATGTAACACGGCTTCAGCAATCTGATTTCAACACCTCATCTCCCAGGGGAAAAATGCTAAGATTTCCAGGTTCAGAGACCAGTGGGAAACTGGTTCTCCACCACTCAAAAGCGCTTCATTCCAACCGTGGCTTCTCCACAGTGCCTCCTCAGGCCTTTCAAGCCTTTTGAATTCCAATGGGTAGCAAAGAGGCCTTTTGTAGTGTCTAGAGAGCCCTAAAGCTGAGGGGACTGGTAATGACATCAGGCACAGGTGGGCTCAGAGGATTTTTATCTGGTGTAGGGGGAAAAAAATCAAATCTTTCACAAGGACAGCATATACCACCAAGAACATACTTGTCCAAAACCTTTGTTCTACCTGTTGGCCATAGGCACAGTTTGACAACCATTTTAAATTCTGCTTCATTGTCGGGGCTGTTAATGAGGTGGGATTCAGCTCTGTAAGAGACTGATGGTGCATGTTGTGCCGTGTTCCTTAGCTTCCACTGGATATGTGGAGAGATAAATCCCAGCAGAAATGTGTGTGTGCAGGCCTGTGATTCTGCTCTTGACCTGTGACTCTTTCCAGTTCCAAGCATCCTCTCCAAGGTGAAGTAGTCCTGAGCTGCTCTGCCTGCAAAAACTGAACCCCACTGTGTCCCACCATTCCTTACAGTTTCCACTGAATGTCCCTTATCACAACTAAAATCAAAGTTTGCTTTATCTTCTGCCCCTTTGGTATACTTTGACTATTTTTTTTGTACAGGAAATCGTTTGTTCCAATGGTGATGATAAACCCAGGCCCACAGATATCTGCTGGTAAATGGAGAGCAAGTCAGAGCTCTCTAGCCCTGAATTGACAATGAAATCATCCAGCCCAGACTGGTGATGACTGCTGTCTACAAGTTATCCAAAGGCTTCGTGACCCAGATGACATGGACAGTCCATGCAATGACAACAAAACCAAGTCCCACTGAACCACACGCTTGATAAAGAGGCTTTCGTGTCTACAGACAGCTTCAGCAATGAGTTTCTTTGTACCAGAGAGAGCTAGACAGAGACTGATGAACCATGCCCAGTTCACGTGACAAAACAGCTCAGTGTTATTTTAAAAATATTATCCCCAACCCCAGAACAAGCATAAACAGTGCCATTGCTCTAAGTTAAAAGAAAGTTGTGAGTCAAAGGGAAATGTAAGCAATTCACTCAGAAACTTAATGGGAAATGTAAGCAGGGCACTCAATATTGTGATTAAAAATTTGTTCCCTTTTAGTTGTTCCTGCAGATGTCCTATACAATGGAGAGTGTTTGCCATTCCTACAGCTGCTCCTGCATGAAGGGAAACTAAAAGGCATGAAAGTTTGGATGCCAGAGGACAGCTCGAAGGAGTCGGCTCTCTCCTTCCACCATGTAGTTTGGGGGCTCAAACTCATGTCATCAGATTCAGCATCAAGTGCCTTGTCCTTGTTTGGTTTACATTGTTGGATAGACACTGTGACCAAGAGCAATCCTGAAGGGAATGGGTCTATTTGGATCATACATCCAAACCACAGTCTGTCATCAAGAAACTCAAGGCTCAGCAGTAGCAGAGGCAGGAATCGTGGACTCCGGAACCACCTACTACCTGGCTTTCCAAGGCTTGCTCAAGTTACTTTGTTTTCTTCTTCCTTTTTTCCTCTTTTCTTTTCTTTTTTCTTTTCTTTCTTTCTTTTTTGTTTGTTTGTTTTTTGTTTTTCGAGACAGGGTTTTTCTTTGTAGTCCCTGCTTTCCTGGAATTCACTGTATAGACCAGGCTGGCCTCGAAATCAGAAATCCTCCTGCCTCTGCCTCTGCCTCCCAAGTGCTGGGATTAAAGGCATGCGCCACCACCACCTGGCCCCTCTTTTCTTTTTAATGGATTCCTTTTTAATACAATATATCCTGATTATAGTTTCCCCTCCCTCCATTCTTCCCAGTTCTTTCCCACCTCGCCTCCTCTCCAGATCCATCCCCTTTCTGTCTCTCATTAGAGTAGTACATGCTTCTAAGAGATACCAGCCAAAGGGGACCAAACTAAATATACTAAGATTAAACAAAATCTTTCACATCAGAGTTGAACATGACAACCACCAGGAGGAAAAAAAGAGTCCCTCCTGAGAGCAGGCCAAAGAGTTAGAAACCCATTTGCTTTCATAGGCAGGAGTCCCATAAAAATACTAAATTAATAGCTAATGTGTACAGAGGAACTAGTGCAGACCTCTGAAGGCCCCACATATCCTGCTTCCCTCTCTGCGAATTCATATGCACCTTGCTCAATTAATACAGAGGGCCACACCCCCTCTGAATCTTACAATCATTTTTCCTCCTCTTAATTGAGATTCCTTGAGCTTTGAGGGGAGCAATTTGATAGAGATCTCCAATTTAGACTTCCCTGCAATGTCTGGCTGTGGGACTCTGTATCTGTTGCCATCCGTTGCTGGAGGAAACCTCTCTGGTGATGACTGGATAAGGTACTGATCTCTGAGGACAACAAAAGATCATTACGAATCATTTTTCTTGTGGGGTGTTTGTTTGTTTGTTTGTTTGTTTGTTTTTTAAATTTGTTTGTCATGTTTGATATTAGGTTTTCCCCTAGGTCTCTGGGTTATATAGCTTGTGGTTCTTGGTTACCCAAGCAGTCTTGGGTATAGATAGGTTCCTTCTCAGAGAGTAGGCCTTAAGTCAGATCAGACATTGGTTGGCTACTCCCCTAAGACCTGCGCCATCAGTTCTCTAGGATATTGTACAGACAGGACTGATTGTAGGTCAAAGGTTTGTGGTAGGCACTGCTTCACTTCATGCTTCATGAGTTGTAGAGATGCTGTCCTGCCAGGTTTTTGGAGGAGCCCTTTGTCTTAGCATCAGCCTGAGTTGACTGGGGATTTTTTAGGACCCCCCACCAGTACCCCCACCTGCCCAAGGTTGGCATCACCCACTGTGGCCTGGATATTGACACATCAATCATTAATCAAAGCATGCCCACAGAGGCTTGACTATAGACTATGTGGTGGAAGAAATCATTCAGTTAAAATTCTCCTTCCCAGAAAACTCTAACTTCTCTCAAGTAGACAAAAGAAAACAAAACCAAACAACCGAACCAATAAAAAACCCTAACCAAAACATACTTTTATCCACTAAACTATCTTACAGGCTTTAATTATCTATTTATTAATAACTAGATAATGTGAAATATTATGGGAAATTAGCTGAAATATACATGGGGACTTCTTATCTACTTTGTCTATAATTTAAAACGTTTTTGAATGTTTCATCTTTACAGATCATGGAGCTGGCCTACAGCTTACATCCCTGAAATCCTGGTTCTATCCTACCTATACTAAATGCTCTACTGCCACAGTCCACAGTGCTACTAGGTAATCTAACGTGTCCTCTAAAGTCCTTTGAAGGTAGGCAGGCTCTCATTGCCTGGTCTGACCAGTGAAATGATGCATAGCTTTCAGTGTGATATTTAACAGACACTGTCAGGTGTTCACTACAGTACCCTTCCCCACTATGGTGGCACTGGGTACACGACTGAACTAGAACTTGAATGGTCCCATCCCTTAGGAATTACCATGACCTCCCACTGCCTCATGTTAGGAGAGAAACAGTCCTTGATACACTTAGCTAATCAAGCCTCCAGACTCTTATCACTCTGTAGCTTGAAGTCAGAGAAGATCACCTGGGCACAGACATCAACCAGTTCATTAATATGAAATTCTCAAAAACAAAACCAAAAAGCCATCACTATAGGAAGCTCAATCCATATGGAGCATGTGTTTTTCACAATGTATTTTTATTAATGGTGGGGAAAATGATACTTTAAGTAAAGCAGAAATAGGGATAGGATTTGATGAGAACTGGGGGTACCTGGAAATATCTGGAAGGGGGAAAATGGGGTAAAAGCTCATCTATTACATTTCTCCCAAAAAAAAGTAAGGAAAAATTAAATTGTATTTACTATTTTAAATTAGTTAGGACTAGGGTTTCTACATGTTATGCTTGCTGCCAATTTAGAACATTTAAATCTTTTTAAATACTTCTCTTGCATTGTAGCTGTAGATAACCCCACCACCCACGTTTGAAGGAAAATCCTTCCCTTTGTGCAGAGTCCTAGACGTCACAGGGAGATGTAGTGTCAGGTTCCTGGTGTTTGGAGACAACTCAGGATCGTCTACTTACCGCCAGACACTCTCAACCCTGTTCTTTCTACAGTGAGAAAGGACTGGTAAAGTAGATAAGCCTTAAAAAGAAAGAAAAAACTGTTCTATTAAAAAAACAGTAATAAAATTCTGAAAATATCCAGAAATAAAGCTATGTGAAGATTCATTTTTATAACATTATTTTAAGAGGAAGAACAATTTTAATGATCCTTATAAACATGTTAGATATTCCTTCCACACCAACTTACATGAGGAGAAACATAAATGTAGAGAAAGAGACAGCCGCCCCTTGAGCAGGTATAAAGCCATCATGGTATGCGGGATGGAATGCCACTCTGGGCATTGAGACAGTGTGAGTCCATCATCTCCCCTTCTGGAGTCAGATTAAGCAGAAGGCACTAGAATCTTAAGACTGGAGTCTTCAGCTGAACCCTATTCCTCGCCTCAGCTCCCCCTCCCTGCTGCCTTCTGGCATGGCATTCTGTAGTCAGAATTGTGGGGCTAAGGAGCTAGCTCAGTGGGTAGGAAATCCTGTTGTGAATTCTTTGGCTCCTTAGTTCACATGCCCATAACCCCAGGTTAAAGCTGGACATGGACACACAAGATTCTAAACTCAGTGCTGGGCAGAGAAAAGACCATGAAATCCTGTTTCAGGGAGATACGTAGTATGGAAACACAGGACCCTCCCTCATGTCCAACTCTGGGCTCCACGTGTACATGCATGTATGTGCACACATGTACTTATACACAATCACTACATGCAATGGAAGAAAGAATGATGGGGGAAGGGAGGAAGAAACAGAAGGGGAGTGATAGAGAAAGGAGTGAGACAGGCAAGACAGCAAGCAGCAGCCTCTCCGATCTCTTTATTTCTGCTCCACCAATCAGGAAGTGCCAGGACCCACTCTAAGGAGGGTCACCTCCATGTTAATCCTTCTTGGGAATGTTGAGATTGCCTTCAAAGTCCTGAACACATCTCTTAGTTGAGTCCAGATCCTGCCCAGTTGACAATCAAAATTAGTCATTATAGAGGGAATTTTAAATAAAGCACTGAGCTTTTGTTTTACTTTATTATTTATGTATTTTATAATAGTCTTTTAGACTATTTCTGAGGTGCATCCGTTTCAGAGACAATCTCTCGCAGTCCATGGGTGTTTCTATGCTTAGCAGCAAGGAGTCTGTTAATGTCTCTGTACTGACAAATGCATTTTAAATAAGATACATTTGGGTTTTAGCATACACTTCCTGTTGGCCCATGTGTCTATTGCTACTGCTGCTGTCACTGCTACCATACTCGGAAAACGTCAGACTGCAACTTCCTGGGCTTCCCAGCATGAGCTGAAGACCAGTGGCTCTCTGGGAATCTTCCTGGCCTTCAGCATTAGGAGGTGGGGGGATGGGGGCTGCTGAGGTACCCAGATTCATAGCCTGAGCAGCTGCTGAGTTCTCCACATCTCCAGTATGAAAAGACAGTTGGTGGGCTACTCAGCTGCTATGCACAAGCCAAGCTAACACACCCTGTTTCATGATGTATGCACATTCCACCTCCACTGGTTCCATTTCTGTAAGAACCCTGCCTCATATGTACAGCAAAGGTTAAACCAAAAGAGACTACAGCCCCTGACTTAATTTCCACAGGAGCATATTTTTTATTTATGTGCATTATATATGTGCACACTTACATTACTGATTTCTCTCCTCTCATTTAAATGAGCCTGACACATCTCCCGTTTGCTCCACCACAGCAGCACCGCCATCGCTGTGCTTATTTGACACAAAGGGAGAAAGAGAAACTGCATTCTATCTTTCAGAAGAATTCTACCATGTTAGCATGGCTGCGGTTGGGGAAGAAATGAGAATGGAACAGAAAATGTTTTCCAAAGAAAGAAAAAAAGCCTTTCAATGGGGGCGAAAGATAAAAACCGATACTCCTAAAGACACTGGCTATACAGCTATATAGAAATGTACATATAACAAATTTCATGTAGATTTATAAAGGTTAATTGTGGTTATATGACGTGATTATGGGAATTTGATTTATCTTTATTACTTAAAGTATTTTTGAACAAAGTACAGCAAGAAATACTATGAACTGATGACCCAGGGCACTAGAAAGGAAATGTAGACAAGATATTCAAAAGCTTAAATGTTTACAATAAAATTTATTTTCCTTAGCACCCTTAACCCCTTAAAAATAACCAAATGGTATTTTTTTTCTTCTCCTGAAAAATCCACTTTGAATTGAATGCATAACACCTAGGGCTCCCACTGAGTTCATCTCTTCTTTTGAAAACTGCCTCCTGTACTTTAAATAGTCAGGTCCTGATGCTACATCTGGGTTTATAATCTTCAGCAGCACACTTGTGATTACTTACAGGGAAATCGTTCTCCACAGTGATGCCTGGCACCTCTCCCTCTAATGTCCGCTTCTGCGCACTTATGTCCAGACCCTTGCTGTCCTCACCTCAGATGCTCACCAAGTGACATTGACTCTGCGCCTTGAGCTGACAGAGACCAAATTAGTCTGCGTAAGTGCACAAGGCACTGCAGAGAATGTCCTTCTGGGAGCTGGACACAGAAGGTAACAGGGAATGGAGAGCCAGGAAACTAGCATAGCTGACCAAGAATACAGGATGCCCTGCCAAGGAGGCTGTAGATGTGTAGTTGCTGAAGGGTTTGAAACTGCAAGATATGGCATGATGAGACAGAGATGCAAATGTTGCTGCTCATTGTCCTTTCAGTATCTGGTGTGATCACAACCCTGTCACATATTCTATAATGGATAGTCACTAGACAGTCAGTTGAGAGTGTGTTCATTACAAGACACTGGTGTGTTTAAATGTTTTAAATACTATATGCTTTGTTTATTCTGGTGGAGAATTCTGTCAATCTGACTGGACCAAAAGATGCTCAGGGATGCTTTTTCTGGGAGGCGGTTTGGATTCAATGAACACTACTGAGTAAAGCAAACTGCCCCCTGTAATGTTAATGGTCCCATACAATTAGTAGAGGGTTGAAGGCCTGAGTAAAATACAGGGTCGATTCTTCTCTCACTTAACAGAAAACCTTTCCTGCCTTCCAAATAACAGGCTGCTTTCCTTGCCCTTGGGCTTGAAGTGAGACATCAGCTCCTCCAGAGTCATGTACGTGGCCCTTCACTTTAGAACCACATCATCTGTTCTGATTCCCAGGACTCCAGAAAAGACTAAAACCTGGCTCCTCCTTCTCCTGGGTCTCCAGCATTCCAGCTTGCTCTATAGAGTGTGAGATTTGCCAGAATCTATAATCACCAGCCATTTGTTGTACAAAATATAGAGAGAAATACCACATTGATTCTCTCTCTGGAGAGCTCTGATTAGTGTAGCCAATTCTGCATAGAGAAAGGAGCTGGCTTTTTCAGTTTCTTTGGTCTGCTAACAGTAGCTGGACACAGAACGCACGAAACTGATGTCATTGAGGGGCCAGTCAATTTGGAAAAACACAATCATCAAATGCTTGGCTGTGTAAAATGGGGTAGTAAGTTTAAAGGCCAAACAACCAGTATTCAAAGAATGTCAGGATTTGTTCTAATTTATAAATTTTAATGGTGCTTAGACCTCAAATTGAAAAATCATTAATTTATCAATTTAAACTTAGCCTGTATTACTAATTTCTCAGCTTCTTATAAATCCCCCAGAGAGTTACTTAGGCAATAGCATTTCTAAATGTGCATGACCAGAAGAATAAAAATTAAACCATTGACTATGAGAAGAGATAACTGTCTTTACATTTCTATGCATACCCCAATACTGCTCCCAATGATCAGAGTCCACCAACTGAATGCAATGGATTCTCTGACATACTAGAGGCAAGCTCAAGAAATCTTGAATTTAAGCGCAACCTTTAAAAGGGAGGGAGGGAGGGAGGGAGGGAGGGGTTTGGAGAGATGGTTCAGTGGGTAAATTGCTTGCAACCTAAGCAGGAGAACCTGCGTTCAGCTCCCGAGTATCCTCGTGAGAAGACAGACGTAGCAGTGCTATCTGCAACCCCAGTGCTGGGAAGTGGGTAGAGACACATGAATCCTTCTAGATTGCCAAACAGTCAGTCTATCCAAAATGACAAACTTAAATTTCATTTAGAAACTCTGTCTCAAAATGATAATAATTATTTAGGATGCAACATACAAAAGATAGCCAAAGTTCAACATACAAACATACACACATACATACAACCAAACCACATAAGACACTCATCCAATATGTGAAATGCCATACAAGACACATCAGACATACATACTTAAATACTGCAGCTGTTATTAACACAGATCATGCATTAGTGACTAAATGTCAATATTTATCAGGTACATTTATTAATAATTTCATTTGCAGAAATATAAGGATTTCTCTTTTAAAAAAGCAGTAGGCACAAGAAGGATAAATCTAACTACTGCACAGGCCACTGTTCAGTAATAAAGACAATTTTCAACAGCAGAATAAGTGTCAGAAATATCATGCACTGAATGAAGGGCTCACAATTGGAAGGCTCCTTTAGGTATCTACATGTCTCCGACAACGGAACTACAGAATATCAGAGATGGGATAACCCGACTTGTGATCAAAAATCACTTCTCCAAAGGGTGTTCAGTGACACCTTTGCTGGACCAGTTGCTGGACCTAAAGATGCCAAGAGGCCACAAAGACTGAGAATATGTAACTGAGCAAACTTGGCTTAGCCAAGGCACGTGTGCAGCTTTTCAATAGGCTCCTCAAGAAGGAAGACAGCTCTTCCTGTTCAGACAAACAACTTTCATTAGCACGTCTGGTCCTGTGCTTAGAACTTCAAGTTCCAAGAGAGCCTATACAAGTTTTCTAAGTTCCCACAACAGCTTGAGCAGGTTCTTAAAAGGGTTGTAAGTCTGAATTTGTAAATTTTGTATCTGTCTCTACTCTTGCTCAGTAACTATCAACCTCACAGTTTATCTTCTTCACAAGGTCAGCTCCATTCAAATCAATACCAAGGTGACCTTTGTCAATAGAAATGGCAAATGAGACTAGGAGCTCTACAAACCCTAGAAGCAAAATCAGTTTTTATTCTCCTATTTATTTATCTCATTTTAAACAGGCATCATGTACTATAGATATAATTATTATAATTAATTCATATGAACCAAACCCTGAAACCAATTCTGAACACAAAAAGAAAGTCCACTTGGGCAATTCAAGACAAAACAGGAGATAAAGAGAATAGCGATGAGTAATGGAACCCTACTCATCTCAGGAGAGCTGCTATCACTCCATTGCATGCAAATGATTTTGTACTGGCATACATATATTACATGGTGGCATACAGGTGAGATAACCTTCACATTTTTGAGGAAATTTAAATTTTACATAAACTAGTAACAATTTCATGTTATATATTAATTGTATCTAATATGAAGTTAGTGCTTAATGAACAGATTAATTCTAACTATATGTGATTTTAATTACACTTAATTATATATTGTTATATACATGTTATATAAAGATAAAATTTGGATTAATGTTTTAAAATTTTAATAACCTTATATGATTTGTTTTCTTGAATTTCTTGACTTACTTTCTTGACTTTCTTGATTTTGCTTTCTTGACCCATTTGGTCCAACTATGGTGAATTTTATGACTTCCTATTCTTAGACTTCAAAAGCTAGTGTTTAGAGAAAAGCTGAAAGATGATTGGGCATGGGGAAACTTTTATTCTCTTACTGGTTTTCTCCACTGTAATTACAAAATTAAACAAATTTAAGGTAGGAATAAGGAACTAGGTTTAAGAATTAAAGAAAAAGATAGAGGTGATGACGTGCATGCCTTTAATCCCATAACTCAGGAGGCAGGAGCAGATAGATTTCTGTAAGCTCAAAGCCAGCCTGGGATACACAGTGAGACCCTATCTAAATAAATAAATAAATAAATAAATAAACAAACAAACAAACCAATCAATCAAAGAATAAAATTCCAACCTTACAATCCATTCACTATGAAAATATGCAACCCTCAAATCAAAATATTAGAAAAATAGAGATAATAGAACAATTTTACTTGTAAAAGATCAAGCACAGAATGACACTGTAGAAGTCCACAAGAGGATACCACAGCTTCCTACCACTCTCTTTGTTTTCGATATTACTAGTCGGTCACTAACACAGGTTACTCTTGGTCAGTCCCCCAGCAACTACTGAAAGCTGATGACAACTCTCATGAAACATATCTATCTACATATCATTCTATAGAACCAAAAACTATGACCCTGGGTATGGTGCTAGCAAGCATGAAACTGCAGTCATGGCTACGGATTGGGTGGGATTCTATTACAGTTGTTCAGTAATCAAGAAGGTTCAGTATAGCTTCTCAAGCTGGTCACACTAGCACTAAGGAAACTGAGACAGGAATATTATTCATTGAGGTCATCCTGGGCTAAGTAGCTAATCCAGGATTAGCATGGGCTACCTAGGGGGAGTCTCCAAAAATTTCAAAATTGTTAATATAGAGCTCTCAGTGTCTGAAGTGCAAAATGGGTGGTAACAAGACTGACTGACTTTCTGGCTGCTTCTTGGAGAGTTCCTCTGCTTGTTTTCTTCACACTCCAGAGGCTGCTAACAGTCTCTGGACAACAGCACCTTTCCACCTGCCAACCTGACCACAGTGGATGAGTTTCTCACATCTCCTTGCCATGACAATGCCTTACCAATACACAGACCTTAGTGTTCAGGTTTGAATGGACTAGATGACCCAGTATGCTAGCTATAGCTTGATTGCATTTGCTACCACAATCCTTCTTTGTTATGGAACCTCATGTTCATAAGTTTCAAGGGTAGAATGTGGACATCTTTTAGAGAGATAGTCTATCTACCACACAGATGTTAATATCCTTGAATATCCTGAAGTATCTAGTAGGCCTGATGTAGTCGATTTGTGTTTGACAAAGTAATAGATCAGAGACTGGCAATGTCAAACACAGGAAAGACTCATAATAAATGTTGCTGTATTTTTAATTTGAACGCACCTAGGACTGACGGCATCATTAAGGAAGCCTGCAAGCCTGGAGAGGACCCTCACTAACAGCCTACAGAGAAGAGTCTCAGAGCCAGTCTCTCAATGACCAGCAACTGAAGTGAGACCCCAAAAGGATTCCAGCCTAAACAACACTGATTTTTAACCCAGCAAGACAGTGAGTTTGACTAAAGACTTAACTGTGCATTGTTGTAACTGGCTAAATTTGTGATTATTTATGGCACCAATCGAAAGACAGCAGAAGCATCAGCCAGTGTTTCCTAATGGGTTCTCCAGAGCTGTCTTAGGAATTCTGAGTAGGCTGCTCATGGTTTAATCCCTCAACAAGTTCATATGAGGCACCATATTAATATATAACATGATTGCTTAGCCCTATGGTGTCTTCCTCTACTCATGAGTTTCTTTGGCAACATGCTGATGCCTCTAATTTCTACTGTCTCCCTTCAGAGCATATATTCTTCTACTTAATAAATATATATTAATCACTCAGTACAGAATGTATTTTCCTACATATTAAAAAACTAAATAGGGATAGCTCACAATTCTCCTAATTCCTGTGGCTCACTGTACAATGAGAGAGACTGAAATATATTTTTACTAATTGCACAAATTAGTTACCTTAGTTGCTGTAACAAATACCATGAACTCAGTAGTTTATATGTAAATTTATTTCTTGGTCTGGCAAAATGTCTAAGCACAGAAAAGCCCTTTCCCCTGAGCCTGATGGCCTACGTGTTTCATCCCGGGGGCCCATGTGGGCAATAAGAGAAAACAAACTCTTAATGTCTCCCCTGAATTCCCTGTGTATGCTTTGACATGCACAAGAAGGCACACACATGCACACACACACACACACACACACACACACACACACACACACACACACACACACACTAGTTAATCAATGAAATGTAATAATATTTTAAAAGAAATGTATTCCTCAGGGTATTAAAGATGGAACACTAGTTACTCAGGGTAACTACAACTTCAAATTCTGTTGGGTTTTCTCTTTTGAACACAGGTTACCAGCTTTTCATTACTTTTTATGTGATTGATAGGATAAGATCATTTTTTTAAGAGCAGGAATACTGTTCAGGAGGACTCCACCCCTAAGACCTTCCAGTCTCCCCAACACCCATCTCCTAATCCCAGCACAGTTGATTGTATGTGTCGTTCTGAGACAGGGGATACCCAGGGCTTGCTGATCAGACAGCACATTCTACTTGGCAAATTCCTGGCCACTAAAGAGGCTTGGTCTCAAAAACACAATGGTCATCCCTGAGGAGCCACACCCATAGTCGACTTCTGACCTCCACATGCATGTGCCGACCATGGGCTAGGCCCTGCCACATCACTAATAAAGAAAATGCCTACCAGACCTCCCTGAGGCCTAATGAGTCAAGTCTTCACTTGAGGTTCCTTTTCCGCAGTGATAAATTGAGAAAACCTCACCAGCACAATGGTATCATAGCCATGAGTTTACCATTCTAGAGTCAGTACCATTTGGGAAAATAAAGCCCATAAATGAAACAAACTAAAGTCACACGTTATAGCCAGCTTTATTCAGTGCATCAGACAGTACAGTTTGGGAGTAAGAAGAACTCATGGATAACATGCCCAATCACAAGGGCAAGCTGCATGTGGCAAGCAAGCCTAGTGTGGCAAAAACATGTTTTCTCATAGAACCATATAAACAAATGACTATCACCAATTATAACGAATAGCCTAAAGTAAACCCACTCCTATCTACTACACCTTCAAGGAATAGTACACGTTCCAAAAACAATTCTGTGGTTTTGAAAAAAACTGAGTTCACAAGACTTATTTTCTTGGAATATTCTCACAACCACTCAGAAATCTCCTCACAGTGCTTTGCTCTCCTGCTATGTTCTGATAGCCATGTAAAGTTTCCATGCTTGCTTCTTGTCCATGAATAATATAAGATGTGATCTAGTGACACAGCTTGTGCACATGACCTTAGACAGCCTGGATCATTTAAAAACAAACCTCACTTTCTGTAATTGCAAAATAGCAGTGAGAGGAGTAGGAAGGCTGAGGCAGGGGGATTTCTTTGAGTTCAAGACCAGTCCGGGGGTATGTAGTGAGTTGCAGAGCAGCATGAGACACAACACAAAACCCTCTCTCAAAGAAAGGAAGAAGAGGAGGAGGAGGAAGAGGAGGAGGAAGAAGAGGAAGAGGAAGAAGAAGAAGAAGAAGAAGAAGAAGAAGAAGAAGAAGAAGAAGAAGAAGAAGAAGAAGAAGAAGAAGAAGAAGAAGAAGAAGAAGAAGAAGAAAGGAGTCAGAGAGAAGAAAAGAAGGGAGGGGGAGGAAGGGAAAGTATCTTTAAAGCCATCATGTCTAGAGGAGAGGCTTCCAGGTAGGTCTCTATTGAGCCATTCTCGCTTGTATTGTCACAGACATGTCTGAGGATCTGAAAATTTTCTCTCCAAAGTGGCCAATTAGAGACAAGAGGGAAGCCCAGGCATGAGGCTGGCACACAGTTCTGATTGAGTGGAGTGAGGGAAGCTGGGCACTGAATTGATACAGGCTCACTAATTTCACTCAGACCACCTGCCTGGTTCAGATACAAGCCAGTGACCTAGACATGATGGGCTATTACCAGCCCTCTGCTGGCATTCTGAAATGACTGCAGAGGGGACACATTTGGAAATGCAGGAAGCTGCAAGTGGCAGGAGAACAATAGAGAAGAGGTGATTTTCCAGGAGCATTCTGAAACTCTTTACAGCACACACACTCACACAGGCTCAAGCATGTGGGTAAGCACACATATCATACACCCTCTGTATGCACAAAGTCACCAGGATCTCTGTTGTGTGAATTAACAGGACTAACCATCCAAAACAAAACTTTTTCTAAGTTGTGACAATGTACAGCCTTATTGGGGGTGGGCCTCCTCTAAGCAGATTATTTTTACCACATTTCCTGAGGCACTGGAGTGAAAACCTCTGAATGTAACAATTACTTCCTAGTTTGCTCTTTTCCTGTCAGACACGTGTCTAACTGCTTGGTTTTTCCTCTGAGGCAGTTCATATTATACGGAGTGAAAGGAGGGAAGGAAGGAGGTGTGATTCTGGAACCAAGATCGGACAAACACTTTTGAGAACAGAAACTCCCATCCCAAACATCGGGCGCTTCACAGCCTCTCTGTCTTCTCTTTCTTCTTTCGTTTCTCATGCACTCACAATATTATAAAGGGAAATCTCTTTCTCTCTCTCTCTCCCTCCCTCCTTCCCTCCCTCTCCCTCTATTTTATTTTAAATTATTGTCACTGTCCCCTGTGTGCACACCACTGTATCAGATGACAATACACCAGTTAGTTTGATATTTTAATGGCTATAATAGCTGTAATAAAGAAAGGAAACCAGATAGTCATATGCAGAACATACGTTCTTTTTGGACACTAACAACAAACTGAATTATAGCAGGCTACATAGTTCTATATAGGGGACATCTATATTCATTTGGCATTGAAAGTGGCTGGAGAGACAACTCTGAAATAAACGGAGGAGGCTACTGACTTGTCCAAGGAATAGGACATGCACTGCATTTCTCTGAGGCTACACCCTCGGCATGCACAAATCTTTTTCTCAGTCTCTCAGGCTCATTCTTTAGGATCATTTACTCTAAACTTTACCCTCAAAATCTTCACACTGCTACCTCTGGCTGTACCAAATCCTAGAAGCCAGGGCCACATTTCAATTTTTTTGTTAACTGAAAAAAAATTTCCCCCATAATATATCCTGATTCTGGGTTTCTCTCCATCTAGTGCTCCCCACCTCCCCTCCCATCCATATCCACCCCTCTCTGCTTCTCACTAGAAAACCAACAGGCTTCTACAGGATAATGGTAAAATAAGGTAAAACAAAGCCCAATACACTGGAATTGGACAGAGCAAACCAGGAAAAGTGCCCAAGAGACAGGGACACAAAATAGAGACCCACTCATGTGTTCATTCCAGAATCCCATAAAAATGCTAAACTGGAAGCCATAATATATATGCAAAGAACCTGTAGGATATAAAGAAAGAATAAAAATGTAAATAAAATAAAATTACAATAAAGAAAAGATGAAACCACAACAGAAACAAGAGCCTCCGCGCGGCAGCAGGAGACACGAGCCTCTGGAGATGCTACTGCGCGTCCATTTCCCGTTAGCCATCCACTGCTGGGTTTGCATTCCGCCCTGAAGAACAGCCTGTGTGCCCAGTGAGATCCCCTTGGAGGAAGTTAAATTTCTACTAGCAAATTGTCATCAGTTGGAGATAGCTTTAGGGTTAGGGTTGGTGGCATGTGTCCACTTCTTTCAGTTCTCGCACCCCATCTGATGTAGCAGGGCCCCAACTTTAATATGCATATAATTTCACGTGGTTGATGAATGATTTCAGCATGGCTAAACAGCAGGAAGGGGCAGGATGAAAAACTCTCTTGTTCATTCTCCTATTTGGAGGTGGTTACTTTTTAAGTGACTGGTACTGGACATGGAAGGAGTGCCTCTTTTCACACACCCTAAAGCACTCCACTGGCCCCAGGAGTCACTAAGGCTAGTGGGTTTTAATAGTTATAGATCTTAAATGGAGGGTTAGAAAATGTCTCTTTTCATTACAATTACAACAAGGAATTAACCCCAAGGGTATCCACTTAATTTCATAATATATAGACTGGAACGCTAATGTGGCTTCTCTACAGTGTAATAAAGAAGCAACTGGCCCTTCTCTCCCCAGGGTGGGTTTCTATAACGTGTATCACACACACACACACACAGACGCACACACACACACACACACACACACACACACACACACACACACACGTTAAATGAAGATGATTTAAAGTTAACAAGTTTCATAATGTGACCAGCTTGGGTGCCTGGTGTGAACAGCCCTGCACAGGCAGTGAGCCTGGTGTGAGAGACCCTTCACGGGCACTGAGCCCTGAGGCTGCTTCTTGCTGTGGGAGCTCATGCCCAGCCGGCACTTGTCTCTGCATCCCTTCAGTGACACACAGAGAAGGAAAGATCATTTACAATTAAACCCAGAAAGTCACCAGGATGACAGAGAGGCATGGAGCGGGACTTGTTAATTGTCTCAGTGCTGAGATGAGACCAGTAGTGCATGCTGGCCAAGTCCGGTCACGTGATCTTAACTCTGCACTCTGCCACAGACTTCAGCTTACTTGTGGGAACTCACTTCATAGTGACAGGAACCCGGGGCAACACCAGGGTTAGGGCTGCCATCTCCAGGCTCCAAGTGTCTGAAGCCACTTCCTGGCAAAGCTTTGATAGCCAGGCTTCCTCCCGTTAGCCCCGGCCATTAGAGGCATTTTTATTTCCCAATGCTTTCATGATGTTGGATCAAGGTCTGCAGGACAAATGAGAGGAAGGACACTATTTCAGAAACACAGCTTCAGACGGAGGGGGTCTGGGGACATCAGGAGAGGAGAATGGCAATTCAATAAAGCACAACTCTTCCAGAAGAAGGTTGTTCCCGTATATTAGACATTTCCAACATCGCTGTAACATTTGACCTGTTCCAGGCCTCCCGCCAGCCATACCCTGGGACTCATTTCTTCCTTGCTGCTGAAAGTGTCAGTGAAGTAGAAATCTGCAGACTTCCCAGTCAACTGGGGGAAAACTAATGATCCAAAGAGAAGAAATAGCCGGTCCCCCAACTCATTTGTTCCCATCTATCATGCAGATCTCTTTTCCAGAGTCAGATAAGGTTGTATATAAAAGCCACAAAAGAGCTCTGGCTTCAGTGAAAAGTGCCCTTTTATAAATCAAAGTTCCCAGCCTCCCCCCTGAGATAGGAAGCAGTGGCTTGAAGCAGATGTCAAGAGGGCTGTAACAGAGCGTCAGAGATGGGGAGTCTCTAGGGAGGACCAGGGCAGACACATATCATGAGAGAAAGCTGAGAAAGTTCAGAGTCTTCTCTGACCGACTCAAAGCTACGGAACCAATTCCAGAAGAGTTTAGTATTGTTCTCAAGACCCAAGAAGCACAAAGGGAAGGGACTGAGGACAGAAGCGGGAATACATCGAAAGCCAGTAGGGAGTAGGGCGTAGGGCGACTGTGTATGTGGCTTAGCAAGTGAGCCTCTAGTCAGCCAAGAAACCACATCTTTGCAGTTGCAAGATCCCTGCAGGAAAGAAACCCGAGCAATAAATATGTGGCTCACTGGCCATACTGCCTTCTTCCTTCCATATTACTCTTCATAAAATACCATGTCTCTACATAGTCACATCCATGAGGACACAAAGCTTTGACTCATTAGAAATTGTACCCATTTCAAAATAACTCTTAAAGTCTCCTTCCCCATTGACTTTGTGGTTTTTATAGACTCGTGATCTGTGGGACTTGAAGTATTTAAAACACATACACACACCTACTTGTTTTGGTTTCTCTAAATCTGACACACCCAAAGTGGCTCTTGCCTTTAGCAATCATAATTAAAAAGAATAAGCTCACCTGTGTAGAAATTTCTTGTCTCTTTCTTTAAATCTTCTTGTACTGAAAATTGTCAGTGCTCCTTATTTTATTTATATATTAACTGGAAAATGAGTACAGAACAATCTCCTAATTATAATTATATGAGACATACATGATACAGTGTCGATTTTCTGAATCTTCCCTTGGCATTATCGAATTGACTATCATATCAAATATTGGCTTATCTAATAACAAGGAATTTAATCTTCATAACCAATGAAGAGAACATCTAAATTTGGTATACCAGACAATTTGTCTCTGGTGGATTATTTTAAGAGGTGTTTAGCTAAACTAATCTTAAATAGCAAATTTTCACATTGTTCAAGTAACATATGACTATAGCTTGCTGGTATTTTATCATGACAAAGAGGCTCAAATTTATTCATATCCAATCATACTGGGTAAAATTTCTCAAATATCTACTACTGTTTATTTTGTTTATACACTGTTTGCTTTTTCAGCCTTCTTAGACACATTAATCTTTCTGATATCTGATAAAACATCACACTGTTTGATATGCTCAATTTCACTTTGTTGAGGGTTAGCTTACATTCTGCCAAAATATGAATTTAATAATTCTTCAATGGTAGAAGAGTATGTTATTTCATAAATAAATTAGACAAAACCATGCTTCACCCGTTACTTTCCTCAATGACAGGTAGAAGCTACTTCAAAGATGAGATTCACACAATGCATACATGTGCCTCAAAAAGGTCTTTCTAATCATCAACACTGCTAGATTATCAAAGGACAATAAAAGTCTTTTGTCCTACTACTGTGGATTCTGCACTACTGTGCAAATCAGAAGAAGTCCCCTAATAACTTCTTGAAGTGTTGCTATTGCTGCCCAATGACCCTGGAGACAGTGGCCCAAAACCAAGAGGAGCAGTTTCTCTCAGAAAATCATTTCTTCTTTCACAGTTCTCTTCTAGTCAATGGAACAAGCTGTTTCTAGGGTTGCAATGTTCTTGCTGTCATTGTGTGTTTCGGTTTCGGGTCTTTGTGGAGTTTTTCTGTAGTTTGTTTTATTTTCCCAAGGAGGCTCTCTTTCTCCATCCTTACTACTGTTTCCTTTGAGACAAGTCAAATACACAGACAGGCCCTTAGGTAAGAGTCTTGGTCTCTGGACTGGAAAGGGAGGTTAAAGAGACTTGATTAGGGAGTGGTACTGAAGTCTTTTGAGTTACCTAAACAGTCAATGAAGGTGGAGAAGAGAAGACGGAAGGAAAGCAGGGTCAAGGGCGAAGGACAAAGTTCAAGGTCAGTACTGCCCTACTTTCCAACCAATGCAGATACTTCAAAGACCTGATAATCAACTCTGCTAATACTCCTGATGGTTTAGGGTTATGAAACTAGCCATCAACTTTATCAGTGCTGCAGTTATCAGGGACTTTGATAAGAGAGCTTCTGGGAGGGGGAGGGGGAAAGCTTGGTTAGCCTGTCTCCAAAAGAGAAAGAGGACAGAGCAAGCAAAGGCAAGAAAATCCCAATGTATAAAAGCAGAGGTCAATTGATGCTGCACCCAGAGAGAGTTTTCATGTGGATGGGATAGTGTGTGTGTGTGCGTGTGTGTGTGTGTGTGTGTGTGTGTGTGTGTGTGTGTGTGTGTGTATTAGATATATGCACATGTGTATAAGTGTGCTTTCGTCTGTGTACAGTGAGGTTCAAAGAGCATGTCAGTGCCCTCTGCCACTCTCCCCCACACTCCCTGTAGACAGGACCTTTTTCTGAACCTAGAGTTAGGTTCTTGTCCAGCAAGCCCCTTCTGTCTCTGCATCCCATGGCACTGAGGTAACAGGCACATGAGTACAACTGACCTTTACACGGGTGCAGAGGATTTGAATGCAGGTCTTTATGGTCATGTAGCAAACACTCTTAGCTTCTGAGCCATATCTGCCGCTCAAATATTATCAAAATCTTTATTTTATTTCTAATGCATATGAATGTGTATCTGTGTGCATGTACATGTGCCACATGCACATGTACATGCCTTAGGCGGGCAGAAGAACCTGAGTTCCCCTGGAACTGGAATTATAGATGGTTGGGAACTACCTTGTGGGCACCCACAACCAAACCTAGGTCCTCTGCAAGAGCAATAAGTGTTCCAAACCACTGAGCAACCTTTCCAGCTCCCTTAGTACATTTTAAGGATAGAAACAGTCTACTTGCTTATCAGTGTGACTAAGTATAAAAGTGAAAACTCTGGTTTTGCAGGAAAATGGGGAGAGAATCATGTGGCGACACATGTAGGAAGTTTACCAGTGGCACTGACTGGAGACAGGGCTGGCAAGGTAGACAGCCTGACTCTATCAGTGGAGCCCGTTCTCAGAAAGAATCCTTGCCCCTGCAGTCCCAGGCACTTCCCCATGGGCAGAGTCTTCCAAGGCCTTCCTTGACTCTCATGTTGGCATTGCATACTTTGTTACCTGGCTCCAAAATCTTCTCCCAATTAACAGCATAGACCTGGCTTTTCTTTTCTAGTGCTATAACCTGAATTCCCCAAATGGAAAACAGGGAACTACAGAGAGTAAGCTCCATGTATAAACATTGAACAAGCAAGTAATGGAAGTTCCCAAAACAGATCTTTTCTAGACTCCAGATGTTTCAAAGTGTGCCGTTACCATTATCAAGCTGATTTTTTTCTTGAAAAACAAAACAAAAACAAAAAACATGGTTGACTCTGTCGTCTGGCAATCAGGACTGTAGTAGTTGGCTCCAAGAGTCTGTGATAATGGCACCCCTGGGCACGCTACAAGCTGCAGACCGAGAGCATTAACGATGAGCAGGTATGGCCAAGACAAAGGCTGCCACTCATCCTGAGGCCCTGCACTCTGTGTGCAAACGGTGGTGCAGAGAAAGGATCATTTGTTTAACAAACATCCAAGATTTAAAACCATTAAAGAGAAAGCGAATTATCCTTGGATGTTTGCCTAGTGCATGTGATTTGTCTTCTATAATTTTCGCTGCTTTCTACCAAATCACTTGAGAGTTCAGTTAATATTTCTGTACTGGTTTTCCACTGGGCTGTAAAGTGAAACTCAGAGAGATTAAGCTCTCTCCACAAGGGCAGTTATCTGCAGCTGCTGAGCGAGGAGGGCTCACAATCATGCTGCCTGCTTTTCTTAGCCTGGCTAAGCCGACTAGCCTTCCAAGGAAATGAAGAGTTGGAAGGGTAAGAGAAGTGCACTGGCCACTGTAGATAATACTGATTTTACTTCTCTGGGCTGACTTGTATTGATTTGTGCCAAGCATATTTATAAAAATAAAAGTAGTTCATTCATGAATATCGAGCCTAGACCCTGCTAGCATACTTATGCCCTGATTGAGTGGCATCAAAAAGCAACTGAACGCTGCCCAGTGGCTTGGACTTAACCCTTGTTACAGCACCGAGACAGAAGGAATCCATGCTCACACTTTAAAATCTTTCCAGCTTACCTTTTGAAGGTCAACTGGTCACCCCTGCCAAACAAAAATAAAGCAATGAAAGGAACTTGGGAACTCGAGAAATAGAGATATTCTCATGGGAAGAGGGCCACTGCATTGGCTAAAGCAGGGTGTGACCTTCTTGCTGAAGTTACCCGAGTTGAGTAGCGAGAAAGTTTTGTTTTAAAGCTGGCCATTCTTTCAAGATTGTGTTCCCAATTGAGAAATAACATTCCATTCTTCTCCATCTCCAGCGAAGGGGAATTTCACACCCCAGTTCCAAACCACATAGTAAAATAATAACATTGTGCGTGGGGTGTAGAATGACTCTCATAATCTCCTCTGCACCATGCAAAGACTTTTGCAAGAATGAGTATAAAGCGATATTGTTTGATTACGTCCCTCCGATGAGGTCAGCACTGGGCAGCCAAAGAGGAGACTAGAAGATCATCTTACCTGAGAGCCCCATGGATGTGTAAGCCATTCACCCTGGCTCCCTCCACTTTACCCTCTCCCTCCTTCCTTCTTTCTTTGCTCTCTGCAAATGTCTCTGCCCTGCCAATCTCGACCTTTGAAAACAACTGAGCTATGTTCTTGTCATTAACAATTACAGCCCCCAGCAGATGTGGCAGGCACTGCAGCCTGCTTTGTCATTCACAGACAACCCAAAGTCGGGTGGAAACTTGAAGACAAAACTAGACCTGTTAAGCAATATTGAAAAGAAAATAGAACTAAGAAATATATTCCAAATTAAAAGTCAATTCCAGTTTATTTCCTGTAGGACCCAGAATGATATATATTCCAAAGTACATTGGACACATGAGGGGTTATTTTTAAAATTCATTGTTAAGTGAAAAATTAGCTATAGAATAGCACAACCACATGCTTATACAGATAAATAAAATTTTAAAATAACGTAAGATATTTACTTTTATTGTTTGTTCTGTTTTCTACATTTTGTATGTAATTAAAATACCTATTTACTTAATTATTTAAGAGGTTTTATAATGTTAAAATTCTTGTTGTCAACTTTTTTTTCTTTCTTCCTTTTAGATTTTTCCTAAATCTTGGAAAAGACATTTGTGGATACACACACACACACACACACACACACACACACACACACACATACACGTACATATTTGGATTAGGCCAAGTTCTCCTCTCTGAGCCAGCTGATAAGGCTAGGATTTAGAAGGCAAAAGCATTATATAATCAGAATTTTATTAAACTGTCTGGGATTTTATAGATCATCTGTTGAAACCCTGCATTTTATAATGGAGAAACTGAGAAGGATAAAGTTAGGAAAATATTAGGAGCTGTTGTATGGGTGGAACCGATGGGTGTACTGGGAGTTGAATGAAATTTTCTCATTTGTAATTATTTCAGAGAGCCCTCAATAGGGCAAGAACACAGCTAGCTGAGAAGACAACCTTCTCCTCCCAACTCTTTCTCTTCCCTACTGTATTTGCTGAGGCTTTTCAGCTCCCAACACCAAAATGCCCATTTTTCTGGGGAATCAAACAGCCAAGGATACCTAACTCAGAGACAGTGTTGGTGGTACTTGCTAGAACGCTACATTCTAGATGGGGCACACGGGAACCTTGAAATCTCAGTGGGTGTCCTCCAGGTCTCAATCCACACCTACAACATGACTATGTTCAGTGCATGTTTGTAAAATGATAAGCAGAAGAACTTCCTGTTCTTCATAACACCGTTGTGTTTAACAAGGCCTAGATCACTACAGATGCCAAGTAAGAAATATTAAATTGGATTAAGAATAAGTCTATATAGGTGCTCATAATAATTCTCAAAGGTACATATTGCTTGAAGTATTTTTAAGGGGAAGTAAGCAGACACTAAAGAGATGAAATCTTACTAGCTTTAAGCAAGATGGAGGCAGAAAGTTATTTTCAATTCAGGTTATACATTACTGAGTCAGGAACTCAAGGGGATCACACCATGACAGTCATGAACTGTTGTGAGACATATGCCTAACACGAGCTTTCTCCTGCATTTGTATGTGTCTGCTTATGTGTAGCCCTTAGTCAGCAGTTTCCAGTTTTTCACCCCAATATTGATACTTTTCTTCACACATTGAGAGCTTCCTCCTCAGAGAAAGAAAGAAAGAGTAACTGTGTGTGTGTGTGTGTGTGTGTGTGTGTGTGTGTGTGTGTTTCCCTGCCCTACCCTCCTACCCAAATGGGCCAAAGGGATGTACTAGAGATATTGTTTTTAGAAGACAAAAAACATAATAAAAAACTCATTTTGAAAGAATAGTTTGGGGTTGTCAAGATGGTTAGCGTATCTCGTAAGCCTTTTCTTACCTTTCTGATCTGTTCCATTCAGCTCATGATTTTGCATGTGGTAGTAATGTGAGAGAGACTGAAGTTGACACAATTTTCTAGCCCAAGCTTTCCAAGACTCACTCGTAGTGAAGCATGACCTTGCAGAAGGGCTCCCCTGCCTCTGGGGACTCCCACACTTACAGACCCGCAACATCACACCAACTTATAAGGTGCTGGAGACAGAACCCAGTGTTTGATGCATGCCAGGCAAGAATTCTACCAACTGAGCTACAACCGCAGTACCCGAGCTTGCTTTGAAATCAGTCTTGGTGTTTGCTCTCGGCCACAATTGCACTTAGGTATCTGTCCTCCATGTTGTAGTGAGCCTGATTTTTCATTTGAACATTTAATTATCAGTGGCCTTGCTCACCTTGGAGGTACTGTCCCTCCTGGGGTTAATTAATTCCTAGAGACAATAATAGAAGGTTACCTTTGCATGCAAACCAACCAACCCAGAGCCCTACTTACTGCTTTTGTCAGCCACTGTGATACTTCTCTTAACTCTCCTGGAGCCAGAGCAGGACAAAAAGAGAAAGTATCGACATTTCAGAGTATGTGTGGTATGGTCTATGGCCTCTTCTCAGGAACTATGAATAGTAAACTCCCTTCTCATTAACAGTCATCTTTGAACCATTGTCCAACAGGAATAAAGACAGCATTTCAAAGCAATTATCTTATGTGTGTTTTATGACATTCCTATGAAGTTGAGTTTACTTCTTCTCTTCCTACCTCCTCTTCTTCTTCCTCTTTTCTATGACAAAGCAGAAATGCATCTATTTCAGACACTTCCATTTTGTTTAAATCAATATGCTATGACCGAAAACATAACTTGTCTAGCACAATAGACAGACAAGGGTTCAAATCCCACCTGTAAGTCTGACCATCATAAGCAACCTCAAAAACCTCAGCCACTCTACATATAAAGTTCACAGCCTACTCACCAAGACCTTTGTGTGTCAAGATGCTCTATGGAAGCATCCACTTCCCAGGGGTGAATCATAAAATCTCCAAGGTTCTACTGTGTGATTATAGCTTCTGTAGGCTTAAAACAACCAGGGAAAGGACAAAAGAACTCATCTCTGGTCATTGCCCGTAAGTGCCAGATGCTACTTTCAGACCATTGGCCAGAATGCATTATCTAATCTAGCTGCAAAGCAGACTATACAGTATAATGGCGTCAACAGACAAGCAGTAGGGATTACTGCACAAATACTTATACCAGTTTCGAGCTTTTTTTTCCTTAAGGAAATGTCCTGATATTCTGCCAGCACACTTAAAAGTACACAAAGCAGTCATAGCTATTGTGTTAAAAAGAATCAGTTCTGCTCATCCCCTTTTGAATGTGCAGATACTCAAAGATCCTGATCTGCTACTCCATTCTGGGTATGCAGAACATCAGCATATATCCACTGGTGTATATCCACTGGTGTATATCCACTGGTGTATATCCACTGGTAGAATGGCTTCTTTGCTGTTTATGGGTTAAAATATAAATGACTAAAATTTGAGTCAACTTTGTTTTCAGAATCACTTATGTGGGCTGGAGAGATGGCTCAGAGGTTAGAGCACAGACAGCTCATCCAGAGGACACACGTTTGATTCCCAGAACCCAGATCATGGCTCACAACCTTCTGTGAGCCTAGTACTATGGGATCGAGTACTTTCTTTTGACCTCTGCAGGCAATACATGCAAATGGTACAAATATCTAGGTAGGCAAAATACAGAACAAATGGTACACAGATATATAAGTAGACAAAACACACACACACACACACACACACACACACACACCTGTAATAATCACTTTTGACTCTTGATATGCTCTATGTTCTCTGTTTCTAGGTACCAAAAACATTACATCACTCTGCCTTTTCCCCTTTGAGACACTTTACTATTTCTATTTCTACTGACAGCTGCTTTCAAGAGCCCCATCACAGATGACTAAATTGGTACAAATCATGTGATGCCCCCACAATTCTCCCATGAGATTCTTTTGGAGACAAAATATGGCTGCTGTGATCAGTTACCAAAGCATAAGATAGGATAAGGTAGGATATACTCCTTCCGTGTGTGTGTGTGTGTGTGTGTGTGTGTGTGTGTGTGTGTGTGTGTGATGTATTTGAGGCTTACCTTAAATTCCTTGTGTAGCCAAGGCTAGCCTTAACCTCCTGATCCTCCTTCTCCTTCCTCTTGAGCGCTAGGATTACAGAAAAGTATCACCATGCTCAGCTGCAATACTTTCTCTAACTCGGATCACAGCTTCCCTCCAGAGATCTGAGTCTGACAAAGACTTGCAACGTCATAGATTACTCTCCAAAAGAGCACTGAGAAGAATTTTTAAATCAATATAGTTAATTTGTTATTTTCAGTTTAATGTTGGCTTAGTATTCTGGAAGCTAAGAAATAAAAAAAAAAGGATGAGCCAACCCGGCCCTAGTTCACAGAATGATTACTGAAGACAAAGGAATGGATGTGAGAAAAGCTTCTTCTAGACAATTCTACCGCTGTCACAGAGCTTTTCTAAAGTGGCACCTACAACCTCTCACTGATTTTGTTCTTTTATGTGGCAGTGTTGTAATTTGCTAATTTATATTTTAAATAAGTTTAGAAATGAGACTGTTTGCCATGAACCAAAAATGAAATTCAACCTGGGTTATGATCTCAAATGCCCAGTTAGCTCAAAAGAGAAGCACAACATTATAAATGAAAACAAGAAGGAAAAATATTCAATTATGAACGGAAAGCATAACTGGTCTGCAAGTCGTATCACTGACTTCTAAATTCTACAACATTTTCAGAGTCCCATTCAAGCTGTGCTATGCAGTACTGCAAAGCCTGTGTCAGATTTGCAAACCCAGTTTCCAGTGTGTTCTCCGTTTCCCAACCCCCTTATCTGAGATGAGAAGAAGGTATTGTTCATGAGAACATTGGTTTGTGCAAACAAACAGTGGGGTCTTCGTGTTGGATGATTTCTCTGCTAAGATCTAAAAATAAATAATAATTAACTACATATTCTGCATCTGAGATTTCAAAAGACAGTAAGAGAATCAGCCAGACCTCTCTGGGCATGACAAATATTTAACTGGAGTGTGCTATTCACTCAAAACTTTGTGTTCTATTGTTTCTAATAATCCATCTGAACATCAACAGATTCAAGAGAATGTGGATCCATATGGCCAAGGAAAGTACTCTAATTAAGAATCAAGATTTAGTAGTCATGCAGTCAATTACTTAGCTCTTAGCAAAAACAAACCCAATAAACTCAAAACTATATAGAGATGGCCTTAATCTCCAATACATCCATCATGGTTATGTTTGGGATTCTGTGAGCCACAAATATGATGTTCCAATAGCCAGGATGTGACAAGTTGGCAGGAAAATAAAAGGCAGTCATGATCGTGAGCACTAGAGGTGGCCAGGTGTCAGGTCCCAAGCCTTCCCACAATTGAAAATGATTAGAGAATATTCCCCCTGATAAAGGTTCAGGGCACAAGATGCTGTTGAGTCTAGAAAGGGTAACTTTTCAACTACAGCTAAGGGAAGGTTAGAGGGATCTAAGTAATAGAAAATAGCCAAGACCGATTTGGAAGCTTCCAATCAAATGTAACAAAGTGCATTCTTTTTCCTGGGGATTGTGACCAGGTGAGGGACCATCTTATGAAGGCAATCACTGTATGACATGATTTATACGAAGGCCCACACAACGCACACAATGGCATACCAGACGAGCTATACGGTTTTCCAAATGAGGTGGTTACAGAATGAGACACAAAGGAGATCCTGGGAAGGAAGAAATTACAGCCTTCTGCAGTAACAGTGCTTAATCCATACATATCACAACTAATGAGTGACACATTGTTTAATGCTCTTCTGCTCTCCC
>LR749606.1:1134390-1192211 GCA_902729485.2 Mus minutoides | reverse complement strand
GATTTATACGAAGGCCCACACAACGCACACAATGGCATACCAGACGAGCTATACGGTTTTCCAAATGAGGTGGTTACAGAATGAGACACAAAGGAGATCCTGGGAAGGAAGAAATTACAGCCTTCTGCAGTAACAGTGCTTAATCCATACATATCACAACTAATGAGTGACACATTGTTTAATGCTCTTCTGCTCTCCCAGAGTGCACTTTCCCCAAGAGCCCATGGAAAGAGGTTCATGTGGTCTTTTCTCTAGGACAAGATCATTGACAATGTCAGCTTTGATGCTTATTATCTCCACTCAACATAATTAGAAAATGACCAAAAAGAAAAAGAAAGGTCTTCCATGAACTGAGGCAGGGATTGGCAGCCATTAGTAACTGTTCCACCTTCAATGAGTCGTTTCTTCTCCCTCTTCCCTCAACATCCTGTCACAGAATCATAACTGATAAAAGGCTTCTTTATAGTCCACTAATATAAAGAATCTCTCAAAAGGAAGCAAAGAGGAGGCTGAGCCTATGTTACATCCCCCATGCCAACAGAGTCAACAAATGAACAATTACAATCTCTGCTAGTTGTTGTTGTTACAAAGAAAGATAGATTTCATTGTTTCCATACTATCAGTTGTCAAGATTTAAATTTGGAGCTAGCTTGGGCTACACTGAATCTTGCAGCCCAGGCTAGCCCCAAATTTAAATTCCTTTCTTCAGCCTGACAAGTGCTGAGACTACAGTCAAGAAGCACCACCACTGGTAAGGACAGTTACTGACAGTGCTGGCAACACTCCTTCTCCAAGCCCTTCCTAAAACAACACTTCAGGTAGACTTTCTTCTCAGTCTCCATGGGAAACTGGTCCCACACTTCTCTATGAAACACAAATCAGCAAATGTTCAAGTCCATTATAGATGATGGAATAATATTTACATTTAATCTATACAGATCCACTTGTTTGCTTTAAGTCATCTCTTCATTGCTTATAATGCCTAATTATACAGTGTACATATTATGTAAATAGTGTTTGTGACACATTGCTTTGTAAATAATAACAAAGCAAAACTAATTAGAGCAGATGTAGTTTAGAGAGTCTAAATTGGAGGTCTCCATCATGCCTTCATAGTGCAACCCATGGAAGAGGAGAAGAAGAAGAAAGATTGTAGGAGTCGGGGGGGGGGGGAGATAGAGGAGACCAGAAGTACATGGCCCACAGAATCAACTGAGCAGGTCTCATAAGGACTCACAGAGACTGAAGGAGCAGGCACGTGGCCTGCATGGATCTGTACCAGGCCCTCTGCTTATATGTTATGGCTGTTAGCTTGGTCTTCTTGTGAGACCAACAGTGGGTTGGGTGTCTCTGACTCTTTGCTTGCTCTTAAAACTTCTTTACTCCTATTGGTTCACTTTATCTGGCATCAATATGAGGGTCTCTCCTAGTAGCTTGTCTTCTTTTTTCCTAAATAAGATATGGCTATGGTATCCTGGAAATCCTGCTCCTTTCTGAAAAGGAAAAGACAGAGAGTCAATCTGGAGAGGAGCGGGAGATGGAAGAATCTAGAGGAAGTAGAGGGAGGGAAAACTATATTAGGGATGTATCATATGAAAGAAGAATCTATTTCCAATAAAAATAAAAACATTTTTTTCTGATGCAGATGGTTAGATCCACAGAGAAACATAGGTCCTGAGAACTGACCATGTACACATTGAGAATCTGGTAGATATAATTCTTTAAAACAGTCATCTGACTGCCTCCATAAGAAGATAGACACACATCCAGATAGAGTCAGTGGAGCGGTGGCAACCTACACCTTAGATCACTTTCCTACCTGCCATAGGTTTCAGACCCTTACCTATGATATGATGGCAACTGCAGCTCTGTTGAAGAGTTCTGGGGAATAGGAAATGACATTTATCTAAAGGCCCTTAGAGCAATGTGCATGGTGTGTATTCCACAATTCTTAGCAAGTGGGATCTGTCTCCAAAGTGTAGATGAAAAGGTCATTTGAGTCTGATGACCCAGTTTACTAATCACTAGATTTTTTTTTCAAATCTTCACTGTTTCTTTTTATAAAAATATTCATCAGGGTGGGTTTTGGTGGTGCATACTTTGATGCCAGCAATCAGTAGGCAGAAGCAAGCAGTTCTCTGTGAAATTGAAGCCAGCTGAGTCTACATAGCAAATTCTAGGACAGCTAGGGCTACACACAGAAAAACTCCATCTCAAAAGACAAGTACAAAGATTCATAGTTTACCAATTTTTTCATTATTATGAAATTATTTCCAAGGCAATTTTTAAGAAATGACTACTTGCCAGATCTTGAGATAACATCTAGAAACTTGAGGAGGGAAAGAAGATGGTACTTACATCCAGTTTGACAAGACAGGCATGCACAACCTCATGTCCACTCAGGGAGTGAGCTTAGCAAGGACACATAAACAATGGGCAACCCCACACAAGATCAACTTGCCAGGTGTCCCACACAAGAATTAAATGATGGTATTATGAAATCAAAGGTTACAAGCTAATAGGAAGATTTGGACCAACAAACTGTGTGTGACAATACTTTTTCTAGTGAGACAAAATACATTTTTCTACACGTCCCAGATAGGAAGCCTATGACAGACCAAATTGTGGATACTACCAAAGACCAACATGGTAAACCAGTGAGGTTTTTTTGTTTGTTTGTTTGTTTTGTTTTGTTTTTGTTTTTGTTTTTTGAGACAGGGTTTCTCTGTGTAGCTCTGGCTGTCCTGGAACTCACTTTGTAGACCAGGCTGACCTTGATCTCAGAAATCTGCCTGTCTCTGCCTCCCGAGTGCTGGGATTAAAGGAGTGTGCCACCACACCTGGCGAACCAATGAGTTTTATTGGTATAACTTAGAGAAATATGAGTGAAGGATTACTTACTGGAACAGAGATGACTCAAAGGCAGCTGCATCAACAAGGCCCCACCCAGCATTAGTGACAGCTCACGAAGACTGGGACCTGGAGCACACTGCATAGCCTCAGGCAGCTCAATTGCTTGGGAAGTGTCCTTTCCAAGTGACTCTGGTCTTAACTGCTTCCAGGAAGGTGAGTTGGTTTTTGCTTCTTCCGTGCAGCTGGTCTGGTCTCAGAATGTTCTTGTACCTCTGAGAGAGATTCTCAGTAGCTTTCTTATTTATTCTGGCAGGGAGGGATCTTAGGGAATTTGGTCAGTTTCAGGAACTTCCTGAAGCTATTTTGAGTTACTTACATTCCCTGCAGGTTGGATTGTTTCAATCTAGGATGAAACTGTGACACAAAACATATTTATTCCACAGTCTTTCTAGCTATGGCAGAACTCCCAAATTATATCATACTACTTCAGGTTAAATTAGACCCCTATTTTAAAATAAAACTTCTTTTGGAAAGTCAACACCAGGGTCTTCTCCGACATCTATCTCCTGCTCCTCGGAGACCTATGAACTGTATTGTCATTGAAGAAATGTCACATGCCTCTATTTGTTATCTGAGAACTGATCTGACTCTGTCCTGGGCATCGCCTGTGTCTTCTGATTCTTTCTGTCCTGGGCATCGCCTGTGTCTTCTGATTCTTTCTGTCCTGGGCATCGCCTGTGTCTGCTGATTCTTTCTGTCCTGGGCATCGCCTGTGTCTTCTGATTCTTTCTGTCCTGGGCATCGCCTGTGTCTTCTGATTCTTTAGCAGAGGACTGGAGTTATCTGGGCGAGCACTGCTCCCTTCCAGTGCTTCTTAAACCCTTCCCAGCACAGCAGTGCACACACAGCTCATGCTCTGAGATCTCCCACATCTTCCTTTGGGCCTTTGCTTTCAGCTGCCCCCTCCATTCATCCCTATCTGAACAATCTCCTACAGACATGTTGATGTCAAATTCTTAAATATCATCCCACACACTATTTTTAAAAGACTTGGAGAATGTTCCTGGCTTCAATAGATATAGGGTAGGGAGGGAGGCTGACAGATGAATATCAGGTCACTTTAAATGCACAGCACCCCAGGTCCTACAGTAGTGGCAATGCCCCTTCTGAGATCCTCATCTCCACACACAGTTCTAGTAAGGTCTACACCCCAGCCTTCTCCAGTCAAAGATTTCCAGACACTATGGACTTCATACCTCTCCATCCTCAGGCCCCATTCAGGGCCCTGTAACCTCCATTCATTCTGCCCTCATTCCTTCCCAGTGCATTTGGGAAATTCTGTTATTCATACATATTCTCTCTTCAGTGGCTTGTAGTGTATCTTTTATTCCTGAATCCCCCTAACGTCTTAATATTTTAAGGATCTGGTTAATATTTAAAGGAAAGCTTCTAGTTTCTCTTTCAACAAGCCTAGGGACTGCAAAGTGAAATCCCTGGCTTTTCACTACTATTGTCTCTGAAATTAGCTTCAAAAACAAATTTTGGATTCCAAAACCTGAACATTGTATTCTTTGTTCTTGTCTGGGCTCTGCCTCCCCCTGAAGCAATGGATGTCATGACTCAACAGGAGAGATCTGTGGTGCTGAGAGGAATGTGGGGAAGGAAAAGCACAGAGCAGACCTGAAATACAACTCTGCCTTCTTGGCCTCCATTTTTTTTTTAATTTTAATTCTTAATTCCAAAAGACCAGAGACCAAAAAGCACTGTGCACACCTGTTCTCTAACATACCTTTGCTATCCAGTGGCCTAATGCTCATAGCAGGAATACAAACGTGGGGGCACATCCCTGAAGAGGAAAGCTGCCTCACCACCCTGATATACACGGGGTGAGTGAAAATCCCAACTTCAGCAGAAAGAGGGCTTCCCTCTGTGTGCAGTGAGCAAGGTTGTTCTGCAGTGGGGTGAGGAAAAGGGCACTAGAGGAGGCTGATGTGAATCACAGAAGCCCAGGGTACTTTAAAAATCTGTATGACTTCCTGAGGGCCACCATCAAAGACTACTCAGTTGGAGTTTTTAATACCAACCCTACATAATAAGAGGCATTGTTCCAGGCTGCTACAATGCACTAACTGTTATCCTCCCATTATCTTATTTGCTGTTCTGTGTGAAATGGTTATAGCAGGCCAATTTCCCCTCAGTGACCCTGAGGCTCATTCACTTTCTTAAAACCAAAAGGTAGCAGAGGTGGAAAGCAAGCACAGGCTCCTTTCTCCTCGCAATGGAAGCTCTGTTCATATTCTTTGTTCTTACGGAGCACCAATCCTTCCCTCCCTTTTTCTCAAGTCCATCCCAATCTTGACTCCATGACTTACAAGCATTTGTTCTGGAAGCATCTGCAGGCTGCCAGTGTCACTAGCTGGTACAGACGCTGCTGTCCACTGCTGCCATTGCCACTGCTTGCTTACCATAAGATATATGAAGCCATCAAATCTTCACACCATTACTGCTCATCTATCCTCTGAAGTTCCCTCTGTACGGGGAAGGAATGTGTGTGTGTGTGTGTGTGTGTGTGTGTGTGTGTGCACATCTCTAACAGAGGTGGATAGCTATCTAACAGAGGAGGATATCTATCTAACAGAGGTGGATATCTAACAGAGGAGGATATCTATCTATCTTCCTCTCTCATGTCCTGCCATCTTGCTTTGCTGGCAGGGTATCTCACTTCTGCTAAGGCTCATATTTTGTGGCTAGCGTGACAAATAGCAAACCCCAATGATGCTCCTGTCTCTCCAGCTGTCGAGATTGGCATGTGAAAGACTATACTTGGCTTTTTACATAGGAATCTAGACCCCAACTCTGGCCCTCGTGTTTGCACATGTGTTCTAAAGTGTCCCTCCAATTTTGAAGACCTGTACACTCTTCACAAGATTCCTCTACTTGTTCTCTGAAGGCGACTTCTTTTATTACTTTCCAAATTCATTCCAGTTATCTGTCTCAAAGTCCCTATGGTCCAGATAGCTGCACCTAAGGACCTTCTTGCAAAGCAAAGGTGGGTGCTCAGGTCAGCGGTTACTGCCAGTCTTCTCCAAGCACCTTCTCAAAGGACTCCTTTCCTCCCATTAGGGTGCCTTGCCCAGGATCCCTATGAGAGCTGTTGCCTTGTCTTATTGTAACTTGTTTCATCCTGTTTGGTTGTGGTGTCTTGGAAGCCTACTCTTTTCTGAAGAAGAAGCAAAGGAGGAGTGGATCTGGGGGAGAAGGAGGGTATGGGAACAGGGGCGATGTCTGGGAGAGGTGGAGGGAGGAGAAACTGTGGTCAGAATGTACTATATGAGAGAAGAATATATTTTATATTAAAAGAAGAAAGTTATATATGGGTGCTAATTAACTTTTGCTACCGAATAATCCCAAATCATACTGGCTTACAATAGTATTTGTTTAGCGTACAATTCTCTCTGTCAGCAATTTGGGTTGGGCATGGCTGAGAGTCTCTGGTTTCAGCTGCACTCAATCAGTGGTCACTCAATCTGTGATCACCTGCCAGGTCAGCTGGGAACTGGCTCTTCTAAAATGACCTCCTTTAGATGACTGGCCAGCCTGGTCATGGAACAGTTGAGCAGAATCTCAGTGGTTTATCCTTAGAACACAAGCATCATCATTTCTGTCACATTCTATCAACTAAAACAAGTTGTAATGTCAACCACCAATCAAAGATTCCATAAAGAGACTCTGTCTTTTTTTATGAGAAATGCTTACTATGTCACAGAATACTACAAATATATCAGAAATGCAAACACCTGTAGTTGTTTGCAGCCATACCACCAAAGTATCCATAAATCTATAACTAAAATTAGTCAGATCCACCAAAGTCATGCATAATCATGAAGCTACTTCCAAAACATGTATTTTCTGCTAACATGAAAGAAACATTTAATGAAAATAAGTCAGTATGTCAAACATCCCTCAGCCAAGCGGATCCTGGCAGGAGCTACCCATGAAACTTCTTGGGCAGATGGAAAAATCATTGTCAGTAGAAAGTTTATGTAATTATGAATACCTATGGGCTTACAGAGGAAGACAAGATTACATACATACAAGTATCCTAGAGGAAACTGGGGAACCCAGAACCCTAAAAGAATAAGAAATGTGGCATTCTCTCTCTGTGGACCAATAACACTGAATCTATCCCTCCCAGACTTTGTGCTTCACTGACAGTTGGTTTGCCAGGAGTGGTATATTTGATGCTAGGAAGTATTGACAAGGTACCAAAATGATTCTCCCCACCAAATCCCTCTGTTACTGACTGTAACGATCTCAGGGATATTTTTGTCTTTTTTTTGTCAGCTATTAAATATTAGTAAATGCTTTCTGGCTCTAAAACGTCCAACCGCTCAATGTGTTTTTCTCATGCACGTTCTTCTATTTTTAGCGCTTAGCATCCCAGAACACATTTGTTCTCAATATGGAGATGTGACTCCCACTTTATTTGACTCAAGCGATTAAGTGTGCATCCGATATTTGAAGTCTCAGTACTAATCAAATATTCATGCAATGATTTATCAAGGGCCAGTTATAGCTTAGATGTATTATATAATGGTTAACAAGACAACCAAACCCCTCTTTTTTCTTCACTCTTTATGTCTATAGAAAGAGACCGATATTAAATAAACAATTACAAAGATAACTTTAAAATTATACATAATGCCCAATAAAGAACTATATAACAAAATATGAAAACAACACAAGGAACATTTAATTAGTCATATGACAATTGGGCAGATATTAACCCCAAATGAATTGTAGAGTTCCAGGGGAAGGCTTCTATGCTGAGGACATAAAATGAGGACATCATGTGAACACATCATGTGTGGACATCATGTGAGGACATTGGGTCAGGACATCGTATGAGGCTATCATGTGTGGCATGGGTTTACTAGAGCCTAGCACTTTGGAAAATCAGGAAGATGGCCACCCAGCTGAATGATTAAGAAGTAAAATCATTAAAGTGGGGCATAAAGAACAAAAAATACCTAATCTTCAGAACAAGACCATCTTTCATCATAAAGACGTGTTTCAAAACATGCCCTATTTGGGATGCGTGGAACACCAAACAGCCTGGACATACAATGTTCTATTTAATTCTCAGTTTGTCATTCTCAGGGCATCGAACTTCTCAGCCCACAAATTCAGTCAATTCTGACTAATCACAGTTTCTTGGGTATTTCCTCAAAATAAGGTTGGATGAACTTTGATCCGTAGTTAGGATCTAAATAGATTCCTAGAAGAGAAAACATTTGATGGGACAGACAATAGTCTCTCAGAGAAGTGAATGAAGGATGCTAGAAGTACACAGATAGACTCTAATTTGTTCAATTTTATCTTTCCTTGAAGTTGGTCAAGCTAAAAAGACATCCTTGCAAGCCTAGTGCTTCCTCTCTGAGGCATGACTGACTCCCAGTACATCTAAGAATTTGAGCAACCCCCTCATCTACATCTTCTCTCCAAAAATCGTTCTTTATTTGGAATCTTCTGTTTTAACTTTTCTTGAAATTAGAACTTGGAACAAATGTGCTTCACATGCAATGAAAATATTTGGCTGTTGATGCATGCAAAATGAAGCTGAAAATCAAAGCTATAAAAACAAAAATAGAAACCTTAAAATCCTGGTTGGGGGATACAGCTCAGCTGTAGAGTGCTTACCTAGTATGTGCTCCCTTGTCTCTCTGTGTCTCTGTCTCTGTCTCTGTCTGTCTCTCTTTCTCTCTTTCTCTCTCTCTCTCTCTCTCTCTCTCTCTCTCTCTCTCTCTCTCACACACACACACACACACACACACACACACACACACACGAAAAGACAGACAGAGTCAGAGACAGGATGCCTTCTACACCCGAGTGGCTTAGATGTGAGTTAGAAGTGGTAATGAGTCTATGGGAAGCAAATTTGGAAGTAGGGCCCAAACCTTCTTTTGGGGGTGCTGGAGTTTCTCACTACATAGCTCAGTCTAGCTTTGAACTCTAATCCTTCTGCCTTAGCATCCTTAGTGTTATATTGGGATTATAGGCCTGTGTCAGCCTGTCTGGCTTTCAAATTTCTGGCTTCCCTGAGGCTCACATATTTGGCATTGTTAGAATTGTTTTTCTTCTCCTTCTGCTCCTATAGTATCTCTAGCAAATAATTAATTTAAAATCATTGTTCTCTACCCCCAAATACCTTGGTCTGCCCCTTCACAAGCAAGCAGTGAGGTCACTCTGTCCCAAGCTGATGGCCACTATGACATACCTGTTGTTACCCGAGTCTCAGTCCTTTGAATTCAACATCATTTTGCCGCACTTACTCTGCATGTGACCCTTTTGTCCATACTGTTGAGTTCACCTGAATTTAAAGCAATCTGTCCAAACTCTTGGGGCAAAAGTGTCCAGGGCCAACCTATTCCCCTGGGTTACTTTTTCTGTAAGTCGATACAATGTATCATCAATGACCAGAGTTGAAACTGTAGCACAAAATTGAAACACCTTCCATTTCAGGAGCTTAGCTCCCACCCTAGGTCTTGTTATTTCAAACCTTCAGCTAAAAGTTGCCTGGAGGTGACTGAGTTTTCTCCGTCCCTGGGGAAGCTGCTGTGAATGGCTATTCACAATGCTTTTTCAGAAAGTCGCCAAGTTCGGTTTTTGCAACCTAAGTGATTATGAGTTTAAATGCATGCCAGGGGCCATTCAAATTAAAGGCAGGAATGAAAGTTTGAAATGCGAAGCTTAAAAAGGAATAGACAGACACACATGGAAAAGAAAGAACAGCGTCTAAAACAAAGCTTCGGTTCTGACTGGCTTCAATTCGGTCTCTCTTTAGAGGACCATAGCTTGGGTTCTAATCTCACCCTAAGCAGAGGATCCCAACGCAAGCTGTGAGCCGTTTCCAGCCCCGGTTCTGCCAGAGAGGCTCCATGCAGACCCGTCCTCCCCTGCTTTGAGCTGAACTCAAGTCAAACCAGCTAGTATGCACAGGAAGTAACTCACACTCTGTTTTCCAATGAACTAATGGCGGTGCATTGATTTATGCCGTCAATTACAAGTGTGAGCAACAGCCAAACATGCAAGTTACTTCAGGAAAGAAAAAAAAATTTCCTCAGGTCACTGAAGAAGCAATTAGCATGTATTGTGAAGAGAATGAAGAGGAGAAGAGAGAGGGGAGAAAGGGCTGATGAGGTGAAGTGCCTGTAATTATCCATAAACATTTTCTCCTCTTCTTTTGATGCCATAAGACCCCCTGCGGCTCCAAAATAAACCAAGCCTGAGTTTTGTTTCTCTCTTGCAAGTAGGAAGGCAATAGCCACTGTGGAAGCATGTTCTTAATCAAAGGTATTAAACTCCTGGCTGCTCTTCTTCCTTTGAAATTGCCTGGGCTCATTATTACCATGGGGAAGAGAAGTCTAGTCACCATTTAACTCACATCTTGGTAAATTAAAATATTAATTACAAAATATGTTATTTTTATCTGATATGCTAAGCTATTAGTTACTGTGGCTGGAGAAAAGAGCACCTTTCTTCCCCCTGGGCTAACGTGGGCCTTCTAAGAAAGCTCTGAGAACATCAAAGCTCTGAGAACATCTCTCTCACTCCTGGAAATCAAATCAGGACACGACATGTGACATTTTTGAATAAATTAGATAGCAACATCGTTTATCCTTTATTTTATCCTTTTCCTCTGAGATAAGTGCGCACTCATGGTGGCTGCATTCACTTGCTAGAACCGTGTGACCCTCTGTGTTCTTGGGACTCTGGTCAATGCTGGGCAGAGCTGAAAGGGGAAGGCAGAGTGGTCTCTGTTCCCTTTCATTTCTGCCTCACAATTCAGCTATCGATTTTACGGCCATAGACACAAATGCTCCATCTCTGGGAAAAAGGCAAATAAAGCCAGAGAATCAGCGTCAGAACCCACTAAACCTTTCATTGTCTGCTTCTTCAAAGTCCCAAATTACCAGCAAGGTGGTGAGGCTGTGAGAGAAAAGGCAGGCTGCTGCCAAGAAACCCACGAAGCTTACCAGCGAGGTGGTGAGGCTGTGAGAGAAAAGGCAGGCTGCTGCCAACAAACCCACTAACAGAAGCTTATGTAGTAGCAGGGTACTTGCCATCAACTCAGAGGATGGAAAGCTGAGTCTTTTTTGTGCTGGTGAAGTATCTACATTAACTGTAGCCACCATCCCTGTTGTAAAATGCTTCCTGCTTTGCCCACTGCTTGTGTGAGACTTGTCCCCTCATAACTGGAAAGGTTCTCAGTGACTAAGTCACTAGGAAAGACCCTCTCTGCACTAAGCATCCCACTTTCCCATTTGTCTGATACTCTTGCACATAGATGCTTTCCCTTGCTCTGTCGTATTAAAGAAGTACAATTAGAGGCTCGGGAAGATGAAGCAACTAGAATAAGTAGCCACTGCTATAGGAAGGATCTAAACCCGTGTGTGTGTGTGTGTGTGTGTGTGTGTGTGTGTGTGTGTGCTCGAGAGCACTCGTGCGTAAATCTTTGTTCATGTTTCTGTCAGCTTCTAACTTTTGAGGTAATGGGGATTTGGGTGAGTAGAATATAAGAGTTTTTAAAAGCAGAAGAGAGTATTGAAATTAGATAAAATGACAGTACCCTAAAAAGTCGCATGTCGTCTGAAGAGAGACCCCCAACCTTTCCAGGTTGCTAGATAGAAGTGATAATGACTGGTCTTTTCATTCTCCCACTAAACATCACTGCCTCTCCTGAAAAAATACCTTTTTTTAAAAATCCATTTTTGTGTCTATCTCTCCAGGAACTCCACAGAGCACAAGAAAGCTGACAACATAGTCTTTATTCTTTCATATGCACACACTTTTACCCTTAGCTACTTAAGAAGTGACTCATAGGTCTCTATACTTCACAGTCACTGGGAGGCTGTGGAGCCTGGCAAGGATCCATGGCCTACCTCCATAGTCTAAGAGACCTGACTTCAGCACCCAAGCCTCAGACTCTTCATATGTAAAAGCAGGTCGTGGCAACACCTTGTTCTCAGAATGTCATTGACTAGCAGAAAGTTTGCTTGAATGCTATAGGAAAAAGTTCCACAATCCTCTGATTTTACTAGGTGGAATAGAATCCCTCTAAGGCGTTCTGTAGAACAATTCCCAGGCCAGGTAAGATCGGAAATGTTAACTCCTCAAACTAACTCTTGCAAACACACAGTGTGTTTTAGCATATGAAAGTCTCCCCAGCAGAGAAATCTGTTTTAATATATTTAACATGAAGTACCCTTAGGGATTCGAGTTCTGAAGAACTCCCCACAGGAATGTGAAGAGCCTGAATGGAGGAGAGAAAACACTGGTGCATTTAGCGCGCCACAGGCTTCACTAGAAACGTTACAGAGAAGAAAGGTGGTGTAGAGAAATTATGCTCTTCAGAACCAAAACCTTTCATGATTCGGAGCTTACATTCGGAGACTCAGGTCACCAAGGAGAATAGCCCTGAACACAGGGCTCAGCTCTGACATTTTAGCCTCTAAGGACATATGCCTGACTATGTGTGGCAAGGAAGACCAGGCTCATCCTTATTTACTCTTGAACTTCCAGCATCTCTGAGGGAAAACCACTCTTATCAGTATCCGGGATATTGTATATTGAGAAAACGAAGGCTCAATTTGGAAGGGGACGGCACAGAAGGGTCCAATGGAACACTGTCCCTGTACTTAATCCCACACTTAATCCTGTAATCCCTTGCAGGAGACTTCCTCATCCTCCTGGAGTAACTTTTGCACCAAGGGAAGAGCCTAGGAGGTAATTTTGGAGATGGTGCCAAGATACAAGCAAGGCTGAGCAGGGAAGGACTCAGCCTGCAACAGAGCTAAGGGACGCTCATCCGGCTCAAGGAGGAGCCCGGCACAGGTGGGATGGATATGCCTCCACTTAGTTACCACCATGCTTTGGTGTTGGTTGGTGTTGCCCAGAAGGCCATCACACAGTAGCCACAAGGCTGCTCCTGGAGAGCCATCTATCCAACACTGCTCCACAGAGTTCAGTGAGACATCCTTTTTCTTTTTCCTTTTCCATTCCTTCCATCCTTCCTATTTTTCCATCATTCTTGATATCTATTCATCGTGCACAGTGATGAATTCCATGAAGATAAGGGTCATCCTTCTACTTCAGTCTTTCTGGAAGGAAGGGAATGAATCATGGAAACAGACAAGGCTGGGCTGCCTCATGGTTGTCTATGTTGCTGCTTTTGAGATAGGATCTGGCAGTGCAGTCCAGGCTGCCTCCAACTCTGTCTTCTGTAGCAGGCTCCTAAGGAGCAAGCCACCTCCTTAATTAAGCCATTGTATCCGCCTTCATAATTTCTTTTTAAAAATAATACAACTTCTATACACCTGCATGTATTTATCATATAAAAATAACGTTGGCTTCTAAATCTACTGAAGTTGAGTCTATTCATATACATTTTTTTCTTTTCCTTTGTTTTAGCTAAAATGATTATTTGGCCTGTCTAGAATGTTCACTGTATTTAAAGTGAGGAAACATTTTCATGAAAATCTCTTTGAGTGTTTACCATAAGATTAGTTCTCATTATGCTCCATATGTTTACCCTGGGTTACCTCCATTTTGGATCCTCATGCTGACTACGACGAGCAGCAGAAAGCGTTGAGTTGGTTAACCAGGTGTAGGGCACATGCCTATAGCTCCAGCAGTCTCAGAGCTGAGGCTGGAGAATTGGAAATTCCAGAAAAGATAAAGCTACCTAGTGACCCTCTGTCTCAAAAAGAAAACAATGCTTTTCTGAAGGTCATAATGAATACTGAAAGGGAGGGTTAAGTCATGAATAACAGCCAACTGTTTGGGATATCTTCCCTGTGATCCTGACGATGCTGTCTTCTGATTATCTAAAAGACACTTGTCCCACAGCCCTGCCTAGTCTACAGATCTTCAATAAATGAGACTGACAAAGGATTGAGCTACCCCTGTGCTTCTCAAAATCAAAATTTGATTTTGACTCATTGCAAAATATCTTCAGCAAAGCCAGGTGTACCTTCTGGCCGCTTAAGTAACAAATCACCTCTTTTCTAAGCTGATACACTATTTTTCTATTTTGAACACAATATCACCCTAAGTGCTAAGTATTTTCAAATCACAGGTAGAGAATTTTCTTTCTCACCTTGTCTCCTACTGATATGAATTCAGCCAGGACTCCCTGTGTTCTAGGCATTGTGATAAACTATTAGCAAACCATAGTAGTTTACATCAAGAATCTCACCATTTGCGGTAGAAAAGAAACAATTAAGCAGGAAACTCGATATAGAAAGTTATACCAAACTGGTCACTACCCAGGACTTAAAGAAATCACAGGGAGATCATATCGGCGTGGGAAGCAGATAAAACAACCCCTCAGCAATCATACTAGTTAATTGTTACAGTTTAAGCTGAGTCATGTTAAAATAAAGTCAACACCTAGCCCTAAGTACAGCTGCATTGGGTCTAACTTGACAATAAGGCCTTGAGAGAACTAATCAAATTCAAATGGGGTCATGAGGGAACACCTTTATTCAGTGTCTATACTAATTGAAGATCACGATCACGTGAAGTCATACAAGAAGGAAACCATATGAAGATAGAGGGCTAGAAAGCCACATGTACAACTCTCAGAAGCCTAGAGCAAGCTAACAAAAGCTGGGAGAACCACAGACAGTATTTCCTTGGACAGAGGGACAAAGCCCTGAAGATGTCTTAGCCTATGTCTAACCTGCTGAGTTCCCCAGCGTGTTATGCAGACACGTGGAGTCAACCTTCACTCCTGGGTTCTTCCTGCAGCAAATGAGCTGTCCAGTGTTATCCCACAGCCTGTGGAGTCCCTGGTGCATCCACTGTGAGAAGTTTCTAGACTTGGTATTCTCTACACATCAGCTGATAAGCCACAAATGCTGAACTTCCTCCACAGTCAGCGGCTTGGAGCATCAAAGCGTGTGTCATACCACATCAAAAGTCAGGAAGCGCTAGCTGAAAAGAGACACCCAGACCAATGTGGGAGGCAAGCCATGTGCTGTCTGTCTCAAGAATCTTCTGAAAATAAATATCAATGGTCTTTTCAGTGAAGTCCTGGAATGCCCTTTCCTGTTCCATATCTGCCCTAGCCAGAAATATAAGGTGCTGTGACCGTTTAGTCTGAAGTTGTCGGCAAACATCAGGAGTCAAGACTCAAGTGGAAGGAAGTGAAGCTCTCAGACCACAAAAACCATGTGCTCGTCTGCTTTGTAAAGATGGTGACAGCAAGAACCCTGGACCACAAAAAAATATGTTCTCTTGGGGATATGCTAAAAAAAGTAACAGTTTCAATCCTCTTTGAAATATCCCCACACCATGGAAGACACTCTTAACAGACTTCCATGAGGCCCAGCCTCGTGGATATCCTGCCAGACACTTGAATGGAGGAAAGGAACTGATTCACCAGGGTAATTGTGGGTGTGGGAGAGAATGGAAAGGGAATGGGGCTGAAAGGAGGACCAGAAAGGCCTGTTACAAGTCTCACTGTTCCCTGGAGATCAGGAGCTGCTGTGTTAATGAGACAAATCACATTAGGAAACAAAACCCAGGGCAGGTAATGATGAGCCAAAATCAAATCCAGGACTCTTTGTCTGGTAGCTCAGTTGCTGAGCCAGCCTCAGGAGCAGCGAGATCAGGTGCCTCTTCCTCTTCTTTCTCTTCCTCCTCCTCTTCCTTCTCTTCTTCTTCTCTTCCCCCAACCCCTTCTCCTTGTTTGAGTTCCCATTCTTATTTCATATATAAATGTATGCTTTCTCTTGGGTTTATTTCTTTATTTTCAGTACATCCTGACCACAGTTTCCCCTCCCTCCACTCCTCCCAGCACCCCTCCCCTCAATCCCTAATTCATTCTTCATCCATTTCCCTTCGGTAAAGGGCAGGCCTCCCAGGGATAGCAACCTAACACAGCATAGCAAGCTCCAATAAGCCTGGCATATGCCCTTGTGCCAATGCTGAGCCACAGAATCCAGGAGGAAGGGGGTCTCAAGAGCAGACCAAGGAGTCAGAGATGCCTCTACCCGACCAAAGAGTCAGAGATGCCTCTACCCGACCAAAGAGTCAGAGATGCCTCTACCCAACCAAAGAGTCAGAGATGCCTCTACCCGACCAAGGAGTCAGAGATGCCTCTACCCGAACTGTTAGGAGTCTCACAGGAGCACCAAGATAACTGCTAGAACATACATGCAGAGGACCTAGAGCAGACCCATGCAGGCTGCGTGATTGCAGTTTCTGCACTCTCTGTGAGCCCCTATGAGCCCTGTTAGGTTGATTCTGTGGGCCATGTTCTCCTGGTGTCTTCTAACCCCTCATTTCTTTAACCATATGTATCTCTGCTCTGAAGAATGAAAGGCTGAAGGGAAAATGCAACCAGGCCAAACTAGACTGAAGCTAAAGAGAACTAAGGATGGCTTTACAAGTTCACATAGTGTCCAAGGAGCAGTGAACTCTGTTTCAGTCACACTGTGGTGTTTACTCATAGTCAGTGAATTCCCTGTCTCCAGGTCTCCTAGAGGGACTGTCCCTATCTCGTTCTCAGAAATCTGCACAGTCTGTAAGGCGCTTGCCACCACTTTATTGTGGTTTATGGCCAGTTTTCTCTGAAGGCAGCATCTTCACCTAACTATCCCTGTACCTCCCCAGATCACAACCTAGAGCACATACACACACCATTAATTCCTCTGTAATGAGTGACTAGCCTTGGGCCACCAAAACACTGTTGCTCCAAACGTGCCGTTTTGAGAGACTATTTCTTCTCCTGGAAGCAATGTCAGTTTTTCTCCTGCCTGGGATGGTTAAGAACACAACCGTGTTGACCTCTCTACTTTTTACAGTTCAGTAATCCAATCCAGACCTGTGCTTGGTAGGCTACGACCACTGGCCATACTCCTAGCCCGAGTCCCCTTTCCTGTCCTGCATTCTTCTGTAAGTCTTGGTTAGAAGCTACAGTAAGACTAGGCATATACCCTATATGCTTATGTATACATGTAATTCTATATCTTAGAACACAGAAAATAGCTAAATTGGGCAAGCAATTTGCACATTATTTTACAGATTTAAAGGAAGGACATTGAGGATTTACAGTGCTTGATCTGTACAGATGTTGCCACTTAATGCTTTAAGAATGTGTTTATGCAAACTGCATGCTACACATTTTTAGTATTTATTTAAATTTGTCCTTTATAATACACAATGAACTCTTTTATAGTTACAGCACCATCACTAACAATAGTATGTCTTAAGAATTCCAGACATTTTATAGACATCCCCATGGGCCCCTTTACCACCCTTCTTACCCAGAGACTTTGAGGCTGCAACCTCCCTGCAGGAGTGTGAAGGGAACGCCAACTGGAGCCTGACCTTGCAATGCTTCCGACTTACCCAGAAGTTAACATGGGGACTTCAGTAGAAGGCTGAGGCAGTCTTGTTTCCACCAACACAGGATTTGTTAGGTAAACCCTGCAAAATCTTTGCTAACAAGACGACTATGCCCAAACTGCACATTTTATAGTGGAAAATTGTATTGCAAGAACTCAAAATAAATGAAGTATTGGGACTGTACTTTAGAACATCAGTGATAGAGCCAATTTCTGTCTTGGTCCTGTCATCAACCCACATTGAGACCATAGCAAATGTCCTAGAAAAGAAACTGACGATTTGAAGAGTCTCTGGGTAAAGAAAGATAAAATTTGGCTTGGGAAGTCTGAAAACAAAATTGATCACATAAGCTTCTTGGTACTCTTAGAAACATGTACAGTAAGCCAAAATACAGGGTCCAATGTTCTCATCTCAAGACCTTCACTTCCACCCAGGCAGAAAATGAGTATCCAAAAAGCACAGCTGGAACCACGTGTCTTATCTTCCCCTCCCGTAAGAGTCAGAAATCATGCAAGGGGAGGGATTTATGCTCTGTTTTAGAATTCTACATATTGAAAGGGGAGAGTAGAGGAGAGTGGAAAAAGAAGACAGGTTTGGGTACCAAACCATCCAGAATGAGACTCTAACTCACTGTGTAACTCAAATAAATTGCCTCACCCACTGAAACCTTACTTTTCCTCATTAAAAATAGATAAAAATAATAAGAGCAACAGTATTTACCTGGTGGCTGTGAAGATTTGAAGTCATGAAGGAAAAGCAGCTAACGTGTTTCCTGGTAAATACCAGATGTTCAGTGGAAGGCAGCTATTATTACAGCTAGAATATTAAATTACATTTGCCATCAGCATAGACTTGCAGAAAATGAGATTCAGTTGTATTTATGCCCAAAAGCAATTTGTCCCCTATTAAAAAGATTTCAAATGTCAGCAAACAAAAGGGGAGAAAAGTCCTATTTTTTATGTAACAGAAAATGATACATAAAAGCTAAGTGGCTGAAAGGTTAAAACTACATTAAAATGAATAAATCAATTGCCAAGTGCAAGCTGTTGATATTCTGTCCTCTCTACTTTTGTTCTATTTTACCCAGAAAAATATAGTAAGAACAGGAAAGAGGAGGAGGAGGACAAGGAGGAGGAGGAGGAGAGAGAGAGAGAGAGAGAGAGAGAGAATAACCCATAGTAGAGAAGAAATCTGGGAAGAAGTGAATGAAGACATTATAGTGGAGTGTATTAAAATGTTAAAGACAATTTTGCAGAAAAAAATGAGAGGCAAGAGCTTATTTAAATCTTATGTTTTATATATTCTTATATTTTCCTATATTGAAATATCGTGGTACTAGATAAAATAGTAAAGCATTTTAAAGACGCCATTGAGGAGTCCATAGAAATAAGAGCAAAGTAATAGGGCTCAAGTAAAGTTCAGTCCACACTTGATCTTTGCTTTGAAAAACCTTGTTAAGTGTGGAAATCTTAAGTTCCATCTTTGACAGATACAGGACAAGTAAGAGACAGAAGACTCAACCTAATGTCGTCCCAAGTATAGTGCCTAGAAGAAGATATGTGTGTTGAGTCACTATGAAAAGTGTACACCTTTAATGTTAGGAGAAACCAAGAAATAAAACATCCTGTGTCAGTTAAAGTGATTTAAGACATGATCTTGATCCTAGATTGATTAGAAAAGAAATGATCCCAGACAGTAAATATAAAAAGCCCATAGACGGGTGATTGACTAAATATGTGTTCTTTATAGGACAGAATGTCCAAAAGAAAGTAATTTCATTGAATATAATAGTTCAGGGTTGGTAATATCAAGGGCAAGTGTCAGAATAAATAGGAGTCTTCTTTACAGGAATTAAAATTTAACGCAGTCCTTGGAGAATATTATGGAATGTATAAGGAAAATATGCCACCCACTGTGGGAAAAAAATCACAAAATACATCAAAAGAGAAGATACTATGAATGAGAATCAAGCAAAATGACATAAATAAAATATACCCAAAAGGACCCCATAAGCTCACAGCCATACACTGAATGCGAAATGAACCATATCGAACTGTGTAAATCTCAAAAGCATGAAAATAAGATCATTGTAATCATTCAAGTACAAGAATGAACAGACATATTGCACAAAGAACCAAAGTAGAATTCATAGAAATTGAAAATTACAATTATTTAAGTTAAAAGAATCAATAGGATAATTAGAGGAGAAAATTAGAGGATAAATGTCTAAAAACTATGAAGAGTGCCCTTAAAGGACACATGATGTAGAAAACATCCTCAGAATTATAAATAAAATAAGACAATCTGTTCTCATTTCCTTCTATTGTTCTGATAAAATGCTTGGCCAAAAGCAACTTAGACAAAGAAAGGATTTCTTTGGCTTACAGCTCCAGGTCACAGTCATCATTAAAGGGAGTCTGGACAGGAGTTTGGAGGAAGACGCCTGGAGGGACATGACTCGCTGGCTGGCTTGCTTGTAGGTGTATGCTCCACTAGCTTTCTTATGCAGCTTAGGACCACCTGCCTAGGGAATGGTGCCTGCCCACAATGGGCTGAACTCTTCTATATCAATGAATAGTCAAGGCAACCCCTACAGGCATGCCTATCAGACACAGTGACTTAGAAAATCTAGGAAGCTTTTCTCTAAGAACACTCTAGGCTGTGCCAAGCTGAAAATTAAATATCACATCAAAAGTTGTGAATGAATTAAAAGAAGAAAATAGAAAAGGGTCAATTACCAAACACACAAAAGCTGGGCTATTTCCATGATCAATGAAGCAATACCAATAATCAGATATAAAAAGCCTCAAAAATTCCCCAAAGATAAAATCATAGAGAAAGCACACTTAGAGAGTTAAAAGGAAACTAGATGGTACTGAGATTCCTTTAAGGAGTTTGTAACACTCGTATGCAGCCAGAGAAAAGTGGAGATTCACTTACCAAGAATAAAGATGATTAAAGTGATGGTTTATGTCTCTATGTCACTGCACCAGCCAAGGCCAGACACACTGAAACAATGTTTCACGTTTTCAGAGAAAACAACGCACTATGAACATTTTTGTTTGTTTTTTTCTTTGAGACAAAGAAGCAAATTTTGAAGGACTGCGTTAGAGGAAGGCACATCTAAGATCAGAAAACCAAAACCATTGAGGTTTGGTGCCCAATGTAGATCTTCACTAAAGGAAATGGTACAGTATCTTCTGGACATACTCATTTGTCATATCCATAAGATCCTCTTACCATGGCTCATCAGCCCGGTTATCACCCCTCATCAACTGTGGAAAGTTTTGAAGGACATAATTCAATAGTCAAGAGCTAACAGAGGACACTGATTGTTAAGTGTGTAGGTATTAAAGACATAGAATCATTAACTGCAGATTAACTGTTGAATTGAGCCCTGGTGTGTGTGGGGGGGGGGGTGAGAGAGAGAGAGAGAGAGAGAGAGAGAGAGAGAGAGAGGCAGAGACAGAGTGTTCTTGTGTGGGTTGCATGTGGCAGGGTGTGGATGTGTGCATTTGTGTATATGAGAACGTCAGGTGCCTATAAGTTTTCACTGATCTAGAATTGGCTAGCTACCAAGCTCAAGGTATTCATCCAGGCTGGACCTGTATCGCCTCTGTTGATACTAGGATGAGAACTATGCCTCCTGACCTGTCTTTTCATCACCTGCACTCAGAGGATTTGCATTCAGGTCTCCCAGTTGAGAGATGGGTCCTTTACCAAATGAGCTTTCTCTCCAACCTGAGCTGAGCCTTTCTTCATTTCCCTGTCTTGTTAGATTAAGGGTGGTCCTAAGGGCCACATGCATGCTAGGTGATCATGGATGCTAGGTGATCACGGTGCCACTGATCAACATCCCCAACACCCAGTGGGCATTTCTTTTTTGTCTCTTCAACTCCTCCTTCTAAGAAGGGCTGTGAATGCAGGCACAGTTAGGCTGTCCCTTAAACAAGATGTTGAATCAATAAACTTTACATTGTCACACTGCTGTCACCTGACATCACTACACCTTCCGCTTCCCACCTGAGGAATGCGACACATACTCAGCCCCTGAGCACAGAGCACAAAGCAGTTGGTGTCTGTAGGAGACAATAGGAACTGTTGATGAGTGGTCATGAGAGGAACTGTTGATAAGTGGCCATGAGAAGCCAGTAAGTAATGCTTCCGTCTGGAAATTCTTTAATAAAGCTTAACTTACAGTGCTAACAGATTGTCCTCGGAATCTGATGAGAAGCCAAGGGTGCATATTAGCCTTGGCTTCTCCATCCTTCTGACTTTACCTCAGGTTCCTTTAGAGAACATACCCCTAAGTACACAAGTTGCTTGTAAACTTTTCCTTAAGTTCTGCATCTTGGAGGCCCAGAATAATGTAAAACTCACCATGTGTAATAATCGGTAACTAATTTATTAAAGGTGAGGGAATCAACTAATAAACAGGGTCATAAGTATTCTAAAACAAAGTCAGGTAAGTTGATGCTTTGATAGGACTCTGGAGAAATGGACTATAAGTTATATTATATTATATTTGCTATATTATATTTATAAATAATATAGAACATGTGAGATTAACTTGCATGGTTATTGCAGTTGAGAAATCCTATGATCTCTCATTTACAGCTAGATAACCAGGGAAAGTACTTGTGTGATCCCATCTGACTCTAAGACCAAAGAACCAGAGAAGCTAATGATTCAGGCTACATACAGTCCAGAGGGAGATAAAGAGAAAAGGTATCCTGGCTCAAGTCGGGCTTTTGTTTATCCTCTGTTTTTTATTCAAGCCTCACTGGATTGGATGATGCTCAGCTACACTGAGGGGGTCGGGGGCTGGGGTGGGGAACCTACTTTATTAAGTCCATCTGTTCAAAACCTGGAGCTGTCCAGAAACGCCCTCAAAGATAACCCCAGAAACAGTATTTTGACTCTGCTACCCCAAGAGTCCACATAAACAGCATGGAAGGAGCCATCAAAATCAATGGTAGGAGTTTAGGCTCTCTAACATCCTTTCACAGCGTGAGCGATGAGTAAAATAGGAAAGACTTTAGACTGACCTGGGTAAGTGTTCCCATTAAAATATCTAGTAAATAACTGAATAATTAGAGTTATGAAGCATAAGATTTCCAAACATGGTAGAAGGTGAAATGGCAGGGGGTTGGGCGGGAGGTCAGAGACATATCCAATGCAAAAAGAAGCGAAATGGAAACCGCAGATGTGGGAAAACAATTCAAATAGATGGGACATAAATTAGACAAACTCCTCCAAAAAGATAACAGGATTAGTGTGGAAAATAAAATCCATCTGTAAGGAAGAGATACAGCTGAAGCCTAAAGACAGAGGAAGAGGCAGATAGAAAGTGAAACCGGAATGCGAGGTGAGAAGCAGAGGATAGCTGTGGATTCTTCTTGCTGGTTTCTGATGTCAACACCCAATTGTTTCCCACAATGTCAACCAGTTAATGAAGAAAGACCAGGAACTTCTTCATCTTTATGCATCCAACACCCAGCATAGAAACATGGCCATGTCTACCAACACTCAGCATAGAAACACAATCATGTCTACCAATGCCCGGCATAGAAACACAACCATGTCTACTGAATTCCTGAAATGAAAATTAGACAAGTGTGCCATCCATCAGAAACTTGTTGAGTCTTCTCAAAGGAAGCAATGATATTTCACATAACTTATGAAGATTGATTTGTTCTGGTACTTATATAATAATAAATGGTTTTCTTCCTCCCTAGAGAAGAGCATCAAGGTGTAAGTGAACCTAGAAAATATCTAGATATGGGGTCGTTTCTGAAGTGACAAGCATGCCCATGAAAGATGGCCTTCCTTCATGCATTTAGTCCACATGTATTCATTTACCCAATCAGTGTCAGATTCTGCATGGGCACAGGGCACACGATGAAAATTAGATAAACACAATCCTTGACAGTTTTGAGAGTACAGATTAATTTTTATAAGGCAAATTTGCAATCAAAGATATTTTAATGTATGTATTATACATGCATCTTAATATAGTTTAATTTTTATTTCCCTTAGATTATACTTCTTTTAGGAAATTCCTTGACTGCAAATAAGAGTTCATCTTGTCTTAAGTCTATTAACGAGATAACCCTGGGCTCATAATTCAGTCAGTCAGATCCTGTGCTGCTGAGGAGTTCGGGTTTCTTATCTCTGAATTTGAAAATAATCCTTAACTCTCATTGTGACCGGTTACCTAAGATACTGTGCCAGGTGTGGTGATGTTTAATAAATGTCAGTTTCCTAAGAATCAAATCATTCCTTCTATGCCCAAAGTTAATATGTACCATGTCCCATTTGTAAATATTAACCATTATTCATGGCAGGCATCAAGTTTCGGAGGAAGGGAGCTGTCTGGTTGGAGCAAGACCACTATTTATTAGAAGCAGGCTTTAAGGACGAAGCAGACGTGAGATGGATGCATACCTGCTGCTGTTTTGTATCTGTTACATAGCTTTTAGACTGGCGGTTATGCTTTGAATAATCTACTGGCATTTTCTTGCAATAATGATCACATTATATTCTGTATAGTTAACTCAGATAATTGAAGGTCTTGTCCTACACAGACACACACACACACACACACACACACACACACACACACACACACACACCAGGGCATCTGACCTACTCAAGACTTGCAAAGCACTGTTTGACCATTGTCTCCAGGCTCCGTCTTCCCATGGCAAATGGAGAAATGTATTGCTGAATATGCTGCATAAAACTAAAGGCTTTGAAATTAATAGAGACCTGGTTACAGGATACAACTACGCCTAATGGGCTATTAAAAATGATTAATATATGTCCCATTGGAGTAGCAAAGAGAAGGGCCATGATTGTGCATAAAAACGAAAAATTAATTTGACTTATCATGACAACAGAAAAGGTTGGTCCCAGTTACTGCACATTGACCCTGAGAAGAGGGGGGTTTTACACATCTTTGGAGAGTCTAAAAATAGTGTTCTTTTAATTTGACAAAAGCCCAGAGTTTACTAGAATGAGCCATGCCTTTGCTCTCACTGCACTGGCTACATCTTTCACAGGCAAGTGGTCTCGTGCCTTTCACTCACCACGCCTGAGGACTCTGAGTGAACAGACTCGGAGAAACATTAAACCAAGCCTTTGAGAAGGCACTAAAGTTCTAAAGACACTGGGATGAAAGATGCTCTGTAAGTGGGGGAGTTTGTTATTAATTACTATTATTCCAATGTTCATTTCCCACTTTAGGCAAACAATACAGAAAGTCATTTTTGCTTTCCAAAACAAACTAAAGATGTTTGAAACACTGCAAAGCTTTGTCTTGCTACTCCTCTGTATTCAGGACCACATATGAATAGATGATTTCTTTCTGCTCAGCAACTATGAGATGAGCCATTAAATCTCTCAGATAGTGTGGATGCTTTAGTTGTTGAGTGGGATGTTTTAAAATTGGTCTCTTTTTATTGTTCCTTTCAAATATTCCCATCCTGTCTTCATCTGTAACACACATTATTTTCTTCCTCTCACAACCTATATATTGCCAGTCAAGTAATGGATATTTCTAGAAACCATGCATGATAGAATATGTTGCCTAAAATACTTTTTAAAAAATCATAAAAATGTTATTTCTCTCAAAAAATTAAAGTCATTAATTAAATATTTTTGATATTTGGAAATAGTTAAATATCTCCCATTCATCAGTATCTGTTTTAGAATCCAGTCGGAATGAGTTCAAACACTACAGAAATAAGTAAGCATGCAGAAGTTATCTAACTATAAATACTGCCTGCAATCACAGGAAACCACTCCTCTAGTAGGTGGGAGAATGAGAGCCTGGGGGATTTCAGAAAAGGCAAAATTATCTACTTAGAGATTCTTCCTCTGACTTCAGACTTCCTTCTCAGTCACACTAACACAATTTTGCACATGTGCGCATTCACAAGAAAGGAAGGAGCTATACTTCTGTTTATTATGTGCTAGATTCTCTCGATATATTTGGTCAGTTAAGATTTACAAGATATTATTATTAAAAATCAGATATTATTAGCTGCATTTCACAAATGACTGAAGTCACATGAATAGTATGTGGCAGAGTTCACACACAAATATAATGGCGGACAATCTGAGACGTTGCAGGATTTTCATTCATTCATTCATATATTCCTTTACTTTATTAAAAGTTGTCTGTGTTTTCTGTCATTTACCGGGAATACAAACACTTCTTTTCAAATCCATGTCTACATATCCCTCCCTCTTTCTCCTCTGCTGTCTATCTGTCTATCTATCTATCTATCTATCTATCTATCTATCTATCTATCTATCTATCTTTGTTCTTAATGTGTGTGTGTGTGTGTGTGTGTGTGTGTGTGTGTGTGTGTGTGTGTTTATGGGTGAGTATTGTTTATCTGTGTGTGTCTGTGTGTAGGTAAGATCAACTTTAGGTATCTTCTCTGAGGTTCCCTCCACCTTATTTGTTGAGACAATGTTCTCACTGGCCTGGAACTTGCCAATTTAATCTAGGCTGGCTGGCCACTGAGCCTCAACGAGCACCCTGTTTCTGCTTCTGCAGCACTGATATTTATCTAATTAGATAAATTCTGCCCACAGTCATAGGAAGTCACTCCTATGGTAGGTGGGAGAGTAGGATCCTGGGAGATTTCTAGAAAAGGCTAAATTATCTGTTTGGAGAGTTTGCCACTGACCTAGGACTTCCATCTCTGCCACATTAACACAAATTCACACATGTGCATTCAAATAAACACTGCCAGTCCTGGATTTCTAAATGTGGATAGATCTATGTCCAAACTCAGGCTCTCGTGTTTGTAAGGGAAGCAATTTGCAGTCTGAATCTTCTTATCCAAAGAGAAATGCTATTACAAGAGAACCACAGTCTTAGGGAGCCAAGAGCCCTATCCTGCTTGGAAGCCATGGAAGGCAGAGATGTCTGTATTTCTCCATGGTAAGGAGGGCATTGGGCTATTGAGTCTTCTCACATCAATAACTCTGAATTCCATCTCAGAAAATGCTCCTGAGGGACTAATTTTATTTTCCCCACTCTTCTATGAATATTCACTTCTTTATGGGAGAAAGACATTTGAGAGCTTTTTTATGTTTCTTCTACCAACTCAATCCAATTGTGAGAAGCACAGACATATGGACCTTTTCTAAAGGAAGGTGTGCACTCACTGTGTGCATACTCTAGGCCTCCTGATCTCAACTCCAGTGCACTCACTGTATGCACAGCCTAGGGCTCCCTGTTCTTAGCACCCATAGACCTTGGGGATTATCAAGACACATGGCAACACTGAAAGAGACACTTGAAATGTGTGGGATTAGCACTTCCCTTTCTAGGTTCTCCACACTTCCCAGCTACTCCTGTGATGTGTTCCCCATCTGGCTTCATGTTGGAGCGGCTCACCAGACTTCTTTTTCTTCTCCCAGACCTGGCCTTCACCCTGGCACTGAAGGTGAGGAAGAACAAGGGTGACATTCCCTGATTACTGCAGCCTGAACATAACAGGAAACTGGACAAAAACCACTGACAGATTGGCTAGTGTTGGCACCAGGTTCCACGGAACCCTTCCAGATCATCTAAAGTGAGCTTTAACTGTCCTGAATGACAGCATCGGAGGGGCCAGGTCCTCAGCAGGTTTTACGGGAATCAGACAGCCTCTGTACTTGTAGACTAGGTACCAGCAATATGCTTCGTTCTGGGCTTGGTAACTGGGCAAACCGAATGAGCTCTTTGTCATTTCTACATTCTTTGCATCTCTGACGCTGGACAGATGAGGAATGGCAAGCTACAGACGGACATAACAAATTACCCATAAAATATATTCATAATCATCTGATAACCAAAAATGGGAAGCAGGCCACCGATCACATTAAACTTCTGTTGCCTTTGCAAAGACTGTTAAATTAACCTTGAAAACACCCATAGTCCCTTGGTAGTTCACAGAAAAACATTTCCTGCCCAGCACCATGTCTGCCTCTCCTGTTGCCTTCCCTTCTTTCCCTTCTTTCCCTTCTTTCTTCTGTCTCAGCAATTGCAACTTGCTGTCACTCAGCCTTTTTCTATCAAGGCACGCTTTCTTCGGAATTCTGTCCCCATCCCAGAGTTTGTGAAAGGGCTTCAGTCACCACATCCATCACAGCTTCATGAGCTAAAAGGATGCCTGTAGGTTCCTGACCAAAGCAAGACCCACCCTTGGAATTAAACGATATCTAGCAACAAAATGAGCCTCTGAAATCATTTCCTTTTACTGCTCTCTGAAAATCAAGGGAAATAAACAATCTCCTGCAATGAATGTTTGTGTCAAAAGATAAGAACATGGCCCAACTAATCAATCACAAAGCCAGTCTTTTTCCCATTTATTTCAAGCAATATTTCTTCATGCCAAAGTTTCTTCTGCTTTATTTGGAAGGGTGGAAGTTAGTAACTTCCAGGCACAGATATTGTTTCAGACTCTGGGGAGTGAATTTCCTTCTCTCTCCCTCCCCCCCCCCGTCTCTCTCTCTCTCTCTCTCTCTCTCTCTCTCTCTCTCTCTCACACACACACACACACACACACATACACACACACTATATTTAAAAGTGGTGTATGTGTGTGCGTGCATATGTATATTATTAATCACCTCCTAAACTTTGTGAATGAACTCATTATCTGTCTACTCCTTACTTTCTTAAAGGCAGATTTGCCATGAACTATTTTGTGCCCCTAAATAATCTGAAGTCCCAACAATGTGTCTCTTCGCAATCTCAGCATGCCCATGGGTGTGAGCTGCATTCATAAGACTCAGCTTAGTTTGCATATTCAGTGTCAGGTACGTTTCAGTATTTTTGATATTTTCTATACTGGCTCAAAACGCTATTTATTACCACAGAGTCACTTCACCAGTAAATATTTATAGGCAGTTTTATTTCCAGTTTAGAATTTGAGTATCGTAATCTTATGATACCTACAAAAAGCACTGTTGATTTGCTATTTTAGCTTTTGATAGAGAACATGTTTATAGCCTGGTGGTGGGAGGTTTCTTCTTTAATAATTTACAAAATTACCTGCAGTAAAAACTTTCACCTGTTCTTTGTTTCCTTAGTGCCACAAAATTGGAATTACATATAAAAACCTTTCCTCCCGGAGATTTATGTATTCTACCAGAGACAGAAACCCTCCACTTAAATTTTTATGAAACATCAAAATTACAGCCAGGCTTTAGCAAAACAATAGAAAGAAGCCTTCACTGGGTGAAGAGTCTTTCCAATATTTGAAGACATCATTCTTTATCTCCCGTTTAATCTTTATTTTCCTGTGGCGGCTTCTTTCTCTGGCTCTATCGATTCCCTAGTGTGGAGGTGCCGTCTGCTCATTTGTCTTTCATTACAGAAGGTTCTGAGTCCCAGGCACGCGGGCTAACTCTAGCCACAGGATCTGGTTCTCAAATACTTGTGCTTTTCCAATTTAATTTGACATTGTTCCATGAACACAGTGATGCCCAGTCCCTTCCTTTTCCCTAGGACTGACCACTGCGTGCTTCATTAGGGCGATGCGGAAACCTGGTGACCCCAGGTAGAAAACCCAAGAGATACAGAGCCAGAGAAAGCCCACGTCTGCCCTTTGTAACAATTCAAATTTTAAATCCCTCTTTATTGGATTACATTTTAATAAAGGGTTTATGTAACATCCACAGAATAGTTATCAATTAATTGCCCATGGAAAGTTAAGGCATGTTACACAGTAGTAGTTATTGTACTCAGGACATTAGACATATGTTACATAAAAGATGCAGTCACCTTGAAATTACACTGGTAAGGCTGCCTTGTTCCTATAGAATGTTTTACATTCCACTGTGAAAATTGAGTTAAAAAACCTATCAGGAGATGAAGGTAACACATTCCAAATGGTTCAAGGTAGGCTTAAAGGTACTTACAGTTAGCTCAATAGAATTTGAAAGCATTGCACCCCATAATTGAAGAGTTTCTTAGGTTCATCATTTTCTCCTAGCTTCTGTGGACTGGGTCTCTATGTCACAGAGAACAAGCAGGCCTCGCACTTGGGACCTTGGTTGGTCTCATGCATCAATACAGAGTTACTCAGGGATGCTGTCTCTGGCCTTGGCAAGGTAACGTTTACTATGCAGGCAGCTGCATCCCGAGGACCGGAGAGCACCAGCCCTGGGCCTGAGGACTGGAGAGCACCAGCCCTGGGCCTGAGGACTGGAGAGCACCAGCCCTGGGCCTGAGGACTGGAGAGCACCAGCCATGGGCCTGAGGACTAGAGAGCACCAGCCCTGGGCCTGAGGACTGGAGAGCACCAGCCCTGGGCCTGAGGACTGGAGAGCACCAGGCCTGGGCTTGAGGACTGGAGAGCACCAGCCCTGGGCCTGAGGAGTGGAGAGCACCAGCCCCTGGGCCTGAGGACTGGAGAGCACCAACCCCGGGCCTGAGGTCCAGGAGGACTTAGTGCCAACATAGTCCCTAAGTCTGACATACAGAGATAAGGAGACTAGAAAACTTCCACCTTCAAAATGGTGGTATCCCTGAGAGACTAGCAGCGGATGGTGGTATCCCTGAGAGAATAGCAGCGGCCTTGGTGAAGAACAAGTGCAAGTAAGAGAGAAAAGAGGACAGTCTTAAGATACACTAAGTCTATGGACAGCAGAAAGTTTCAGCTCCAAATAATGCTGTTGTTTAGGAGGGAGGAAGCTTATCATGCTTGTGGGGACTTTACATATCATTGAGTGTGTTATCGTTATAGTTACCAGAAATAAGAACCACCCCCTTAAGGGTCTGAATAAATGATGGAGTTGTGTAAGCTATAACTATAATCTAAAGTATCAGGAAATCAAAGTCATTACTTTAGGGCATTATACTACATTGATTTTTAGGGAAAATATTACCTCCACAGTTATAGTTTAATTTAAAAATACCAGAAACCCATTTAACTACTCATTAAATTAATTTGAACAAAATCTAAGTAAAAATTAAAAAGTCTGCCCAATATCTTACTACTTGAAAACAATAACAAGTAATAAATTCATTCACACACCAGCCTTTATTGCTGATGTATCTGTTCCTGGGGTCACTGAAGGGGAAATGGGACAGAGGATACAACTATCACCTTTAGTGAGTGAAGGCAATAACAAGGTAAGTTGAGATAGCATTCCTGGTTGAGGGTGATCTGCCAAAAAGCCATACACAGGTGTGTGTGTATCTACAATTGTCTAATTCTACAAGGAAAAAAAAAAAACCTGGGAAATCAAGAGTGCTGGACCCTGATTGACTGACATTACAGTGTCACATGAGTAGGGATGTTCTAGGGAAGAGATACCAGTGTCCATGACAGATTCCCACAGCCACTTATAGAAAGCAACTTACACTAGGTTGGATTTAGGTTCAGGAATCTACAGGGGATTAAGATTGAGAGGGGCCCTTCCTTTCATGCCCGGAAGCCAAACTTTTCTCTGAAGGATCCAATGGCTCTAATGCAAATATTAATGATTCTGCGGAACTATAAGTGTCATAGATTTTTGCCTGACAAGCTTTTCATCTAAGGTCTAATTTCCCTGTTGCAGTTTTGGTCATTCATTGCTGTCAAAAAGTAGCTTCAATGAAAATTCAGCTAAGTACTTATGACCAGTTTTGAAATGAACTATAGCTGATGTATGAAATGTGAAAGATCATCACATTTCTATGGAAATAACCTGCTGAACTCAGGGACTTGATGATGAAGTCTCAGAACTGCAGCTACACAGTTAAATTTGTTGTCATGTGACAACAATCCCTGAGGATTAACAATGCACTCACATCCCTGGGAATCACAAAAATACCCGGGAGTCAGGAAAACAGTGATTATCATCATCTTAGAGCTCACAATGGTTTGATTTACCAAGACTTGTTTGATAATTCTGTCTATAATCCTAAACCCTAATGTGTGGGTCTTATGTTAAAGGACCCCAGAGGTACAAAGGCAATAGGATGAATGAATAGATGACATAAAAAGAGATATCCTGAGAGATAGGCAGATGATAAATCATATATAGCCACATAAGTGATAGATAATAGATACATAGTATATAGGTAGTCATACAGACGAGAGTAACAGATGATAGAGGTGCATAGATAGATGATGATAAATAGATAGATAGAAAGATAGATAGATAGATAGATAGATAATAGATAGATAGATGATAGAGATAATACATAGATTAGATATATAGATACCTAGATACCTAGATATAGATAGATGATAGATAGATAGATAGATAGATAGATGATAGATATAGAAACATACATAGATACATAAATTGATGCAGAGAGAGAGAGAGAGAGAGAGAGAGAGAGAGAGAGAGAGAATGACAGTTGTTTAATTGGGTGATTAATCAACTGTGATTTAGGAGAAGGAAATATCCCATGAGGACATCTGGAAACTGTAACCTGCTAGCATGGTGCAACTCCAGTCTAAAGGGGAAAGAATCAAGAAAGCCAAAGCTCCAAATTAAACCGTGAACTCTAAGGCGTGGCACCAAGGGGCAGAAGAAACAAGACGTCTGATGTCTAAGGACAAGGCTGTCTCAGCTGCAGAGATACACAGGATACATGATCTTTCTTATTTGATGTTCTGTTTGATTCCCCTGACTGTTAAATATTGTCATCTCCCACTGTGAGAGGTCTTCCCCACTCTCTGACTCTAGAAACTCTCTCATGGGAGTGCCAGGAATGCTGCTTTACCATGTCTCTAGCCACTTTTCAGTCAACTCCCCTTGACAACTAAAACCAACCACCACAATACTGAGGAACATACCTTGTCCAAACGTTTCCAAATGTCCGTGTTAAAATATAAAATTTGATCACAATCTCTAAAAACTGTTTAGACTTTGGGAAACAAAAACAAAGATTATCCACTAGCTCGTTTAATTTGCATCTTGTCTCAGACATGTGGACACGTGTGGTTTGATGATTCCTGCCAGTTGCCTAGCACAGAAATACCAGGAATTGCCAAAAGAACAAGTGTGTGCCAGAGGGCTGACGCTGACCCAGAGAGTGGCTCAGAAACTCTGAGCTCTGACATCTAACAGACATTAAGAAGATGAAAGGAGATTAATGCTTACATTAAGATGGAAAAATATTTCATCAAGTTTATGACCAGAGGAAGTCAGAATGAAGCATAGTTAAACAGATAATGGATTTTTGGACACCAGAGAAACTCAGAGATTCTGGTAGCTTGAATTAGCCAGTTTCATGCCTTTCTTTAAAGACTTATCAATTCTCATTATTAATCTTTAAGCTTTATTCTTATAGTACTTGGAGAATGACTTTTGATTCCAGGTTGAAATGTAAATATGTTGCAGGTTGCTTCAGCCTCTGTTCCCATATTCTTTACTTAAGAAGAAACTGACTTTGGAGAAAATGGCTTGCTTGAAGAAAGGTCTCATCACGCAGTCCAAGCTATCAGTGAATTTTTAAAAACATTTTTAAACATTTAAATATTTTTTATTTTTATATTTATGTGTGCTTTGTTTGCATGTCTGCCTATGTACCGTGTACATGCAGTGCCCATGGAAGCCATAAGAGCTCTTTGGATATCTTGGAAATGGGCTGCAGATTGTTTTAAGTAGCTTCCTGCATGATTCAAATCCCCTGAAAGAGCAGCAAGTGCTCTTAACCACTAAGATGTTTCTGAAGCCCTGGAAATGAACTCATGATTTTTCTGCCCCCATTTCTCGGATGCTAGGTTACAGGTGTTCATCACCACACCTGACAAAAGTCAAGTCTGGGAAGTAAATTCAAAGCAATTAAAGATGTGCATGAAGCTCATTTAAAATATTATGTGAGGGAGCTGGAGAGGTGGCTCACACAGTAAAGTGCTTGCCTGTAAGTATGAGAACATGAGCTTGATCCCTAGAATTAAAGTAAAAAGCGGCCAGGTTATTGGCTCCTGCTTGTAGGTCCATAACCAAGGGTATGGGAGTGTAGACAACTGAGAGAATGGTTAAGGGATCCTGTCTTAATGACCATGCAGGCTAGCCTATTGGTGACTTCACAACAGTAGAGACACTTCCTCAAAGGTGATATACGGCCCCTCTAAAGATGGCACCTGTCTTAATCAGGGTTTGTATTCCTGCACAAAACATCATGACCAAGAAGTAAGTTGAGGAGGAAAGGGTTTATTCAGCTTACACTTCCACATTGCTGTTCTGATTATCACCAAAGGAAATCAGGACTGTAACTCACACAGGGTAGGAATCTAGAGGCATGAGCTGATGCAGAGGCCATGGAGGGTGCTGCTTACTGGCTTGCTCCCCTGGCTTGCTCATCCTGCTTTCTTATAGAACACAGCACTACCAGCCCAGCGATACCACGATGGGCCCTCCCACCCTTGATCACTAATTTAGAAAATGTCTTACAGCTGGATCTCATGGAGGCATTTCCTCAAGGGAGGCTCCTTTCTCTCAGATAACTTCAGCTTGTGTCAAGTGGACACACAGAACCAGCCAGTAAAACATCCTAGGTTGACCTCTGCTCTCCACTGGCACATGGGCACACACACATGTACCCCTCACACACACACACACACACACACACACACACACACACACACACACACATGTGCTATGTGTTCATATTATAATATGAGTAATATGAGTAGTTGTTAAGGAAGAAGGAGTAACTACCACTAGAAAGGTGCAAGCTGATATATTTTATGACATGGAGACATTTCAAATCCCCTGTGTTGTGTTTTTATATGGTCACTATATCAGGTCTTCAGGCTGCTACCACAAATTAGCACGTAAACAGCTAAAAGAGCAAAAATGTAATTCCTCATGGCGTGTCTGAAGGCCACACTCCTCTTGAAGTTCCTCTGGGAGACTTCTGCTGTCTTTTCCAGCTTCTGGTGCTTCCAAGCAATTTGTCTGAGATATGATTTCACTATGTAGATTAGACAAACCTCAAGTTGTCTCAGCCTTTCAAATGCTGGGGACAGGCCTGTGCCACCACACCTTTATTGGCTTGTCCTCTGAAATCCTGATATGGTCTCCTCCTTTCTATGTTTCTCATCTCTGTGTGTCTGCTTTGCTGTTATGGTTTGGATGTAAGGCTTTTCTCCACACACATAGATTTGAACACTTGGTCCCCAGATGTGCCACCCTGGGAGAGTGTAGAGTCATGAAGAGGCGAGACTCTGTGGTAGAGGTAGAGGACACATGGAAGACCTTGAAGGTGGTGCCAACTTTTGGTTCTGGCTTACTTGGTCAGCTTTGTGCCTGCTGTAATTTTGGCAAGTAGTCAGCCACCTCATCTTCCCACCACCAGGGTCAGTGCTGCTCCTGCCACGTTTTCTTCCCCACCATGATAATCTGTGGCTTTGAAACTGTCACCAAAGTTAGCCTGTTCTCCCTTGCCCTGTCTGTGTTTGGCATTTCTGTCCAAAAAATGCATAAAATTATGAATACACTCACCATTAGATATTGGTAGATTGTTGTTGGATTTTGGTCCATTAGATATTCCAGTGTGATCTCATTCAAGGTTTTTAAATAACATTAACTTTTTTCCTAGTAAGTCACACTCACAATTCCCAGGGTTAGGATGTAGACACATCTTCAGAAGAGACATCACTGAGCCCACTTCACTAACCTAGCACGACCGTCCCTGCACACAGAGATCATCATTGAGTGGTGGTTGGGGCAGTGTAGGGACTCAAGCTTCCTGAGTCATTGACTCAGAAAGTCTCAACCACAGTGACCTTATGCCTAGAAGACAATTCTCTGAGAAAGGTGACACTTAACTGGCTCTTCTCATCTTCTATAAGAAGACCTAATGGCACATTCCTGGCCCATCTACTACTTCTGGCTGTTTTTGTTTTGTTTTGTTTGTTTTTTGTTAAGCTCAGGCTTTAGGTACTTTTTTATTGCCATGAGAAAAATAACATGACAAAGAATATTTATATAAGAAAATACTTAATACAAAACTTGTTGTTCTAGAGCGTTAGAATCCACGACCATCTTGATGGACAGTATAGCAGCAGACAGGCAGGCATGACACTGGAGCAATAGATGGGACCGTACATTTGCACAATCATAAGACAAAGATACAGAGACAGAGAGAGACAGAGACAGAGAGAGACAGAAACACACAGAGACACACAGAGACACAAAAATCAGTAATTGGGAATGGCATGGGCTTTGGAAACTTCAAACCCCAACCCTCAGTCACCCAACTCCTTCAACAAGACAACACCGCCCAATAGTCTCCCAACAGTTCTACTAGTACAAATGGTCAAATACATGAGCCTTTGGGAGGCATTCTCATTTAAAACACCACACCAAGGACTCACACCTCTTGCAAGAGGATATCTTCAACAATGACAGACATAACGTTGCCAGCTCCTCTTTCCCATTCCCCTCTCTTCCTTGAAAACATCATCTGTTAGGCTGACACAACAGTGTGTTTCAAGAGCTTTTGTTTCTTAGAAGTCTGGAGTTTACTCAGAAATGAGGAGGCCCCATTATTTGGGTTCTCTTCCAATGTTAGCATGACCACCTCCTCTTCAAATAATGGACAAGCCTTGAGAGGAAGAACTACTTACTTAACCTATTAGTCTACAGCTTGGAGTTCTTATAAGTTCAAAATAAACCTCGCAGGTGTATTCTTCAACTCCAGAAGACAGGACTGCTTTTCCCTTGTATCTTGGAGCCCTTTTGAAGGTAGCCTTTTTTTTTTTTTTCCAAGAACATATGTGTCAGACAGAAGCAGGAGAGGAGTCATCTGTCTGATAAGGAAGATTCACTCTTTTCATTTTCCTTATGTCCCATTAGCCAAACTTTACCAAGCTGGCAGGCCAGAGAACCCTGCAATCTAAGAGTTAGTCTCCATGATGGTAGCATGTGTCTCTATGCTGAAGTGAGAGAGTAGCAACCCTGATTCTATAAAGGGCTTACAACAACAGCCTCAACTCTGGGATGCTTCTAGGCCTCACCCGGGATATTCCCCTGCAGCCCAGCTGGTGCTAAGTTCTGTCTTTTTGCTTTTGTGCCAATCCAATGGCCCTGCTTCCCTGGGTTCTGGGGATTCTCCTAAGCTGAACTACTGAATCCTAGGTTGATTATAACCCTTGGCTTTGTAAACATCTGATCAGAAACTTGTGGCTGGAAGAAGAAGAATGATTCTATGGAGGGCTGGCGTCTTTATTTGTGAAACTTGGTGACCTCCATACAGCTGGTGTCAGAGGCCACAGCTTACTTGACTGTGTCTCATGGGTGTCCATTGCAGTTCTGAATCCTGCTATCTCTAGCTAACACACACTAAATAATGTAAAGTATGCGTTTACCAATAATTTTGGAAGCAAGAATTCTAAAACTGGTTAAGTATCATGTTCCTTATAGCAGTTCTAAGAAGAAATTTTTTTCTTTCCATTTTTTTTGTTTTGTTTTGTTTCCCTTCAGTGAAAATACCTCAGAATACCATCAGGTACCCTCTCTTTGCTCTGACATCATCTTCTTTGGCATTGACTGTTCTGCTTACAACATTGGATGGAGATCAGAGGATTGCATGCTGGAGTTATTTTCTACCATGTGGATCCAGGGATTTGAACTCAGATCATCGGGCTTGCTAAGTAAACACACATAACTCTGAACTGTCTTGCCTGCTGTCTGCTTCCTATGAGGATCCTGTGGTTCTCTAGAGAGTTTCCCACATCAGGATCCTTCTGACGATCCCATTTGAACATCTGTGAGCATGTCACAGGTTTATACACAGGCTTGTTGGAGACCATAGCTCCGCCTTTCACAAATACTCTCATCAGTGGGAGATGACTCAAAAGCAGTGAGTTCTTGTTCAAAGATGAATTTGCATTTTTTTAAATCCTTCAAAGGAAGCAAGTATACTACGCGCTAAATGTAATTGCTTTCTGTCTACACAGCCCTTTCCTGTTAAAATTTAATTATTACTACCCTTAGGGTTGACTTTCCTTAAATTTTTTCCTTTTTATTTCCTCTTATGTACCTATTATTATTAACCTAGATCTTTTACATTCAAAGCTTATATCTGAGAATGGAGAATAGGATTCTAAATTCTATAGCTAACTTCATTATTTTTCTTCTTAGAATGGCTTCTGATCTTAATGTCCTCTTTTTTTATTTTTTTATGATTTCTGCTTTACCAATACAGCAGCTTAGCAACTGGATGAACGTATGAGTGGAAGAATTGGGCGTGTCTGATTTACAAGTTGGCGTCTGTATTAACTGCTTGAATGTACTGGAGAAGTCGGTCTCTTAAAAGTGTAGTTGCTTTGTACACCAAAGAAGTAACAACAATAGCTTGGTTGCAAGGTGCTAATTAGATTTCTATAAGCATTAACCTTACAACTGTAGACCTGGAATGGAGAAAGCCTTCTTTGCTGTCTTCCTTAGTATTCAGCTGAAGTGAAGTCCTACTTGCTCTAAGGAAAAGCAGTTGACACAAGGTCAAGACATCAGCTATTCTACACCAAGGATCCAATGTCCTAGACCAGGAGGTCAGATGCCAGTTAAAAATTACTGTTCTTTGTTATTTATTCTTTCTCTTTGTTTGATTTTGTATTTGAGAGGCAGTCTCATCTAGCTTAGGCTAGATTTGAACTGGCTACATGACCCTGAGCCCTGATCTGCAGCCCTCTACCTTCCAAGCACTGGTTTTACAGCTTTTCTCGTCACTTGGGGTCTTTGAAACAAGGTCTTGCTGGCTAATACAGTCTATCTTAGGATTCACCATATTCTTACCTCTGCCCGAGTAGTATGATTGTGGAAATGTGCCACCCTATTCGCTGCTAACACCAACTGGTTTTGTAATTCATGCAAGCAAGTCTTCTTCCGTTGGCTGTGTTTGCAGAGATGAAATAGGAAAGAGGAAGGGTCTCCTCTGGTCTTCACTCTTTTCCTTGAACTACAGTTCATCCTATTTTGCAGCCAGCATTTCTTCTTTCTTCTCTGTAATCTCCTCAAGAAAAGAAGCAGTCTGCCCTGCTGGCCCTCTTTTCCAGCACCTGGCAGAGCAGGGCATGCATGTGCATCTTGTGCTAATAATGAGTAAACTAATAAACGCTTGCTTGCTCTTCTCCCCACTTGACCTTTGTCTTGGACTCCATTGTTGTTTCTCCTCTCTGAACTGTAGTAATGGTTTAAGGGCTACCCTGATCATTTACCCACAGCATGCTGCACTTTCGATAAGACTTTGCCATCCTGGGAACTGCTTCTGGGGCCTTGCCAATGCTAAGAAAGTACTTTAACACTGGGCTACAGCCCAATCCTTATTTTTGGTAAGGTTCCTCTGAATAGTCCAATACAATTACTCTCCACTGCTTTAAAATTCTTCCAACTTCTTATTTATCTAGAACTTACTTTACGTTCAATGTTTCATCACATTTTCACCCCGATTAAGTATGCATTGGGAGTCCCTCAGGGCACGGAGCACATCACATACTTGCTACACGCTACATGCCTGACTCTGGAGACAATGGAGAGACACCCTCTGTCCTACTCATCCTTTTCCAGATTCTGTACACTTCCCAGTAACTTGAGAAACATGTCTGTCTGTGATCAATAGTAGTTTTATTATTTTGACTGGTTTGACAAAACTGTTCAACAAAATGTCTTCTTTTAAACAATATGGCTGATGGTTACACAGCATTGATCATACACGTTTCAAACGCAACCTCCTGTTTGCACTTTGCAACTCTGAAGTGTGAGCGAGCGGCGCTTGTTGCTGAGCAACCAGCAGCGTTCTAGGCCATGGTTACAGAATTTCTGCTTCGAATTTTTGGGGCTCATCAATGTTTCCTGAAGTAATCGCTCCAAGGTAGGAGTAGAGGTTGGACTGTTAAAGCAAATAGCAAAGTGAGCTAACGGAAGTCAGTGAGGAATTTAATTATTCTCCCAATTTCCAAAGGCAATGATGGATTACACTAATACTTTTTTTTCCTTTGCCTTTGCTTCATGCTAGTAGCCGAAAGTGAAATGACATCCTGATCCCTGGTGTGTCTGCAAAGGCGTCTTAAGCAGCATCTCTGTGACTTTAGTGAAGAGGTTCTTTCTCCTGTTGCAGTTTGTCCCCAGGCACCAACGGCAGAAGGACACAGCCCCCAGGAACAACGAAATTGAGCACTGATTCCCAAGTTATTGTAAGGAGGTTTCATCTTTAAACTTGGAGACCTTTTTCCTAAGTGATTTCTATTCTGCATGGCCCATGGTTCTTACTGGTAGTCTAGGGACATTGTATTTTAATAGCATATTCAATTAATTTCAGCAATGTTCTCAAAATCTTTGAAATTTCTGAAAATAACAAGAGCTTTTTACATAGAGTGGCTCTATTCCTAGAGTGGAAAGAAAAAAGATCTGGAGATAAAAACAGCTGCAGCTTTAGAACTAGTAAACCCCAGCCACACCCCAATGAAGCTGATCACAGGCTGAAATACGGAGCTAGGGCCTGCCTATGACACTTGGCGCATCAACTATTTTATTTTCAAATGCAGGGTACTGTAGACCCCCAGTTTTTTGTTTTGTTATTATTGTTTGTTTTGTTTGTTTGTTTGTCCCTGGATTGTCACCACTGGCTGGAAGATGGGGCTCCCTTGGGAGAGTATTCTAGTCCCCCAAAATCATTAACATACAAACATTGAGCTATAGCTTCTACTGAAAGCACACTGATTTCATGGAATGTAGGGTAAAAAACTTGCAAGTCAAATCATTAGGAATGAGCCCCAGGTGCCCCTGTGATCAGATAAGTTAACATTCAGTAAGAAAGGAGCACAAATACCTGGGGTGTTTCCTGAAGGATGGACCATGATCACTGTTTCTGCTTCACTCACAAAGCCCCTCCGAGTGGGAGGAGTCAGAACCTGAGGCCTCCCACATCCCGAGACTCCTTAGCACCCCAACCTTAGGTAAAAGTCACCTACACAGCTTCCCAGCTGGCTCCATCAATCCTCTCCTTAGGACGGGGCTGGAATGACTGAAGCACTGGAAACCTGCAGAAATGAATACTTCCCCTGGATTTGAAGTCTTATAAAGTCAATCACATTGAGTAAAAAACCTTGTTTAAAGCCAGGACATTTTTATATGGAAAAGTGGAAGATAAGGAAAAAGAAAGAAAGGGAAGGGGAGATGAGAGAAAGGCTGGGAAGGGTAGGAAGAGGGAGAAAGGAAATGATGTCAGAGGCGCTTTAATCCCGTGGAATGGACTCTGCGGATCAAATCAGATTCTCTTCTCTTTATGTAATTCTGATTACTTTCTGTGTGAATACATATAAAGTATAAATGAAAAGTTAACGTCACAGAAAGTTATTCTACACATTAAGGTCCATACTGCCAGATTTCCTACGATAGACTTTAGTCAGTCATCCAAGATCCTTTACTTATTAAAAAAGAGAAAGAGAGAGAGGGGGGGGGAGGAGAAGAGAAGAGAAGAGAAGAGAAGAGAAGAGAAGAGAAGAGAAGAGAAGAGAAGAGAAGAGAAGAGGAAAGCTAGTGGGCAGGTGTGGTAGAACCTGCCTTTAATCCCAGTTCTTGGGAGGCAAAGGCAAGTGAACTCTGAAAGTTCAAGGCCAGCCTGAGCTACATAGCAAGGTCCAGGTCAGCCAGGGCTACATAGTGAGGTACTGTCTCAAGAAACAGTTACTTTCTTTTTATTTTTGATGAAAAGTGCCTGAAAATGGATCTAAGTTTTACTTTTCTTTAATATTTATTTTATTAATGATATCAATGTATTAATTTACATCATCAGTCTTTCCAGACATATTGCCCTCCTGTGTCAGGCATGAGCTGAGGGTCAGCTGAAGCAGAAGGAAGCCAGAGAATTCTTTCTCTCTGTGGAAGGACTGAGTTCCTAGCTCAGAGCGCTACAGGGGCTGAGGTAGAGAATGAAAAATGAACGCTGGCTTCGTAGTTGGTTTGCGTACTTTCAGATTTAAGGCCTTTTTGTCTTTTTCTGTCTGTCCTTCTTTCACTTGGTTGGCTTGCAGCAGTTTGTCCAGCTTTTTTAGTTCAGTTCAGTAACTTAAAATATTGATGCTGACTGACAAGTATCAGTACCTGAACTGAACTAGCGTTGCACACCAGGAGTGAGGAGTAAGGGCGGGCCCTGGGTTCTCCAGCTCTGCCACCCTGGCCCAAGTGACTCTGGGAAGGTAACAGGAAGTCTCTATTATGCTTCACTACTGACAGTAAAGCAAGCAGGGGTGAGACTGTCTTCCTTACTAAAGAGAACATGGGTGATCAGCATAGAAAGCTGCATGTTTACCCATCACCTCCACCATGAGGGACAGGGATGGACAGGATGAAAGATCCAGGCATGAATCCTCGTCAAGGCCTTGAGCCTTCCCACAGAGAGAGACACAAATGACTTTTCATCACTTGGCTTCACTGAATTATAGTGCCTCTTACAGGTATGGTCTTCAGTGCTTCCAGAAAGAGGAGAACTTACTGTGAAGACTGTGGGTGCTGTCTATCATCTCCTGTGTGTTATTTATATACATGAGGCCACTAAGCTAGCCAAAGTTTTAAGTTAAAAGAAAAATGTAAAGTGGAATAGCCAGACTCTGAAAGACAACTATCGCATGCGTTCTTTCACAGGGAAATCTAGGCTTAGATTTATAAATACATATTTACATATACACACATACATGCATATATACAGCATAAATATACACAAGTATACATACACATACGCACATGCATACAGTATATACATACATATACACAGATACAAATACATGCATATATAAACATATACATATATATGTAAACACCTACATATATAAACATACATACGTGCATATAATACATGTATACATGCACACATGCATACACATACTGTGCTGGTTTGAATAAGAATGACCCCCAGAGGCTCAGAGATTTGCATGCTTGATTACCTGTGAATGACAGTATTAGGTGTGACCTTGTTGGAGTGACTCTTTCCTTATTGGATGAAGGTGTGTCACTGTGGGTGGGCTTTGAAGTTTCAAATGCTTAAGCCAGGCCTAGTCGCTCTCTCTTCCTGCTGCCTGTGAATGAAGGTGTAGAACTCTCAGCCCCCCTCTCCAGCACTATGTTTGCCTAGATGTGGTCATGCTTCCTGTTGAGACAACAATGGGGTAAACCTCTGAACCTATAAGCCAGCTTCAATGAAAAGTGTTCCCTTATAAGAATTGCTATTGTCATGATCTCTTCACAGCAATAAAAACACCAGCTGAGACACATACACACATGCATACATTCACAGGACATTAAAACAGAAAGGTGACCTCAAAAGAGGAGAGAAAAATCTAAAGGGAAGAGGGGAACAGGACAAAGTGTGGCCTGCCTGTCATGAGAGCAGGAAGAGGCACTATGTGGGTGAAGAAGGGACCGGTAGAGAGGAGAAAACCAGAAAGAGTGGGGGGGGGGAATAAAAAGAAATAATATTACAATGCTAGCCATCATTTTGAATGCTGATTAGTAATTAGTAATGATAATAACAAACCAAGTTTCCCAACAATGTAGAGAGTCAGATCCTGAAGTAATTATCAGAATTTATTGCTGATATTGACAGCAATTGGGTCACAAAGGCAAAATGACTCTATTCTTCAACAAGCTGGTGGTCTTTGAGAAACTCATTCCAGTCTGACCAGGCATGGTCTCCTAGTTGGCAGACAAGACATTGCTGTGGAAGGCATCGTTGCTTGTTCATTCGGAATCTCCACATCCTAAGACCTGCCTGAACTCTACCATCAAAAGTAGAGATCTGCCGGGTAGTGGTGGTGCATGCCTTTAATCCCAGCACTTGGGAGGCAGAGGCAGGTGGATTTCTGAGTTCGAGGCCAGCCTGGTCTACAGAGTAAGTTCCAGGGCTATACAGAGAAACCCTGTCTCAAAAACAAAAACAAAAACAAACAACAACAAAAAGTAGAGATCTAAGCTGGGAGTCATGGTAGGTACACACCCTAATTCAAGCACTTGGCAAGTAAAGATTAAGAGCACCATCAGTTCAAAATTGTCCCCAGCAAACTTCAAAGCTAGGATGGCCTAGAGGAGACAGTGTCTGGAAACCAATGAATAAATAATCAATGTCGATCCAAACAGGGGACCTGTGTCTTGCTGACTCCTCTGCTGCTATGCTATAGGAAGCGCTGGAGGGACCTGTGTCTTGCGGACTCCTCTGCTGCTATGCTATAGGAAGCTCTGGAAGGACCTGTGTCTTGCTGACTCCTCTGCTGCTATGCTATAGGAAACTCTGGAGGGACCAGAAGCTGAGGATTGGTCCCGGAGGTCACTGCCTATTCATAGGTGAGGACTGAGGATGCTGGGGGAATACCTGCTGTAGTTCCTCTGCACTTCAGTAAGTGATAGAATGTCAAAGATCTTAGTGCATGACTCTGAGCACTGAAAATGGCACACCAGAGCTTGCCACCCCCCCCCACTGTTTTATTAGCATTACCTGTTGAGGGGAAGGTGATTAAGCAGTGAGTGTTGTCTTTACTTGCAGAGTTAGAGGAAACAGTGCGTGTGGGTGGAACAGTGCCTGCTCTGTGATTAGTGAATGACTCAGAGAGGAGAGCAATGGAAAGGGACAGCAGCCTAAAGTGGGACAAAGGGACACACACCACCTCCCCGATGAGATGTGAGTGCTATTCAAGTTTCATTCTGTTGCTTTGACAATTACCATGACCAGTTACAACTTAGGGGAAGGAAGGGTTTATTTGGCTTGCACTTCCAGCCACCGGCCTTCGTTGCAGGAAGTCAGGGCAGGGAGAGAAGCAGGAGCTTGAAGCAGAAACCATGAAAGCACACTGCTCGCTGGCTTGCTCACAGGCTCACACTAGCTAGCTTTCTTCTACAGAACAACCTGCCTAAAGGATGGTGCCCCCATAGTGGTCTGGGTTCTACTACATCAATTAACAATCAATCCCTCAAAAACATGGCCACAGACCAACTGTATCTGCTAATTCCTCAATTGAGGTATTCCTCTGAGCTGACTAGGCTGTGTCATATTGACAATTAAAGCTGTCCATGACCATACCACACTTACCACATGGGGACAATAGACACGTGCTTCTATATTGTCTTTCATCTTTCTCTTGTCCCTAACTGTCACTCTGAAAAGTCCCCTTCAAGATTCTCAGGGATCAGATACTAGTAGGTGAAATAAAAATACATGTAGCCAAAAAGTTGCCAGTAAGCCTCGGCCCAGTCTCCAAGACCGTCCTAGCTTAACCTCCTCTTACATTTAGTACCATTGGGTTGTTGTTTTGTAATTCCCAGTGAGTTGAATACACATGATGTTACTATGATGAACTAAAAACCATGAGAATAGAAAAAACTTGCATGAGAATAGAAAAACATTCACTCTAGTCTCCATGGGCATCATGTTTGGTTTTGAAGTCAGCATCTGCAGTGTTTGCAGCTTGAAAAATAAACACACCAGAATAGCGGAGGGCTAAAGAACAAAGGCATCACACATGGACCTTGTGAGGGGATGGGGAGGTTATGTAGGGGAACAGAAAGTGAAAGAGCTCTTTGATTGCCAGGTGGGGGAAGGTATTTGGCAACCCCCCCCCCCCCCCCGGCAGGAGAAACATGTTACACACAGAGGGGGGAAGACATGAGAGTGGACAATGACAGGAAAATTAAGGTGTCTTTAGAAGGAAGGAGAGCAGGAACTGAAGGAAGGGCGTAAAATTGAGTGAGAAGATTAGTGGAGGGGAGAAGGAGGGTTGTGGCAACCAGGATGCTGAGAATAAGCAGCCTGGCCGGATCGGGGTGTGGGAGAGACCTCTGTCCTTTGTTCATGCTGCCAGTCGGTACAGGCTATTTCCTCTCCTGCCAAGTTAAAAGGATTGATACTCAAATTTCTTCTCGTCTTTAACGTGGGTGTTATGAAGCTCCGCATTCCTGGGATTTGTGTTTGTGTCATCTTAACTTTTGATTAGACTCAAAACACTGCCTGGAAGTCTTCAGCTTGGTCAGAATGATCTGAGAGGGACTGTTGGCTCACCTGCCCGAACTAGACTCTTTGATGAACTGTTCTGCCCGATGGATCTGAATGTTCGAGTTTTAGCCACACATTTTTTTTTTACACGATGGGTATGTTCAGCGGGAGTTAAATGGTTTTGGCAGGCCACTTAAAATCTGAATAAACAAATTAAACTCTTATGAAGGTTAATGATCGGGACAACCGATGAATTTAGAACGCGATACTGATTGTGATGTGCAACCCCATGTTTAACTTTGAATATGTTTATTCAGCAGACGCAGAGGCTCATATAGGCAGGCTGCAACGACACTGAACTTCGGGTCCTATAGCCTCTTGTCCAACGTGCTGAAACCACAGGCAAGGACAACATATTTGGATCTCTTATAAATTTACATTATTGTGTGTTGGCATGGTAGTGTGTAAGCTATGGAGCATGGACTGAGACAAAGGACACCTTTAGAGGTCAGTTCTCTCAGTCTGTTGTGGGTTCAAAGGTCAAACTTAGGTCCTCTGGCTTGCACGATAAGCTCCTTTATCCTTTATCCATCTTGCTGGCCCCTAATACCAGGTATTTAAACTAAATGTATAAGAGAAAATGTCTTCAATGCCCTTTTTCACTCCTGGACATACAATTTTCAGTTAACATCTTACAAATCCATTTCCAATTTCTTAAGAAAGTCCTCTTCTGCCCACCTCCTTTTTATGCTTATTATTATATAAACCATCTCCTGGTGTCAAGACTAAGGCTCTTGCTTCCAGAAGCCGCTGGCCACCAGAGTGAGAACAGTACACACGTCTGTGCTGCCCTCTCCAGAATCCAGAAGAAAGGGCACCACGCTGTTTTCAAAACTGTGTCTTTTTTTTTCCCTTGTTCCGGTCAACCCTGCTTGCTCTGGTCGGCCCCACTCGCTCCAGTCGGCTCCACTCGCTCCAGTGGGCTCCGCTCGCTCTGGCCGTCCCCTGCTCGCTCCGGCCGGCCCTCAGAACTGTGTGTTAATGGTCCCTAAGCCGTCTGGCTCCTTGATGACGCTTCAGTCCCTCCGCACCTCCACGCCTCTTAGTCACTATTTGCTGTAGTGAGGATTCTTAGAAATTGAGATCGATAGTTTCTTTTTCAAAACATTGTGTGTGCATGTGGGTGTGTGAGTGTGTGCACACACACGTGCATTGGTGTGTGGTGTCCATGTTTGTGTGGATGTGTGCATATGGATGGATATGCATGTACACATACACATATGTATGCCTGTGTGGAGTTGAGACGCCAAGCCAAGCATTTTTGTCTTATTTTTTGAGCCAGTGTCCCTCACTGGTTACTAAGTTTCTGGGCTCTCACCATCCCCCTTCTCTGGTGATGGAATTATACATACATGCTGTCACACACCCCCAAAGAAGTTCCTCATAACCTGATCTTCACACTTAAGTGGTAGGTCCTGAACTCACTGAGCCAATTCTCCAGCCTGCAAAATCTCCCTGAAGGTTTAATTGGGCAGCAAACAGTCAGAATTCTCTGTAAAAGTATTGTTGCTATTCTTATTATCTGTAGCACTACAGTAGGGGCATCTTTGAAATTGAACCTCTTCATAAATATTTAACATATGCACGTGTGTGTGTGTGTGTGTGTGTGTGTGTGTGTGTGTGTGTGTGTGTGTTCCTTTGTTTCTCTGATACTCATTGACTCACTGCTAATGTGGAAGGTGTGACTGGCTGTGGTCTGTCCTCTGGCCTCTCTGTCTTATGCAGTTCACATGTTACCTCATCTCATTTGTTCCCTATAAACTAGCGAACACCCGCCCTTCACAGACCTAGGAGAAAGTTCTCCTAGTGAAGCAAATAACTTGCCCTGTTCACTTGATCTCGTAACAAGTCAAGTGCTGTGTGTAAGCTGACTCCAAGCACATTAGAAGAATATGACAGCTGAGTTCAGGAAAGCTACTTTTATCAAAAAGTTCAATCTATTTAAAACATGCTTTGGAAAAGCTGGCTTATATAAAGTCTGGATTTGGAACCTCAGCTCTGAAGGGGTCCTTGAGAAGTGTTTGGAGCAGATCTCCGACCCTAAAACAGAACCACCTGAGATAGAAGAAAAATCTCTTCTGTTTTAAATAGAACACAGAAAGATATCTAAACCACCTTTAGTAACCCACTGAAAAATTGGTGTCTTACCAAAGCACCTCCAGTGTAATGTCATCCTGCAATGCCCACTTCCTGTTTTCATTCTTCAACCAAACTGAACCCAGTTAGTTCCTTTTGACCCTGTACTAAGCCTACACCCACAGTCTTCAGCAGAATCTTACCTCAGATTATAGAATCATCAGCCTTTCCAGGGCTTGCTACGTAGTCTTGACAGTCTAATTCTCTCTGTGTTTGCACTGAATTCATTTATAAGTTTCTCATGTAACTCCCTGAAGGTTAAAACAGAGCAAAGTAGGGTTGCTATTGATGAACTTAGTAAAAACAATAACTCAGAAATCTTAGCCATCTTGCTATGATGTTGGAATCAGTATTTTATTAAATAACTAGATCTTCATGGTCAACTTACATGAGCGTGATAATAATAACTGAATTTTTAACATTTTTATTATAAGGTTCTTATTTTATGATTTTTCATCATTTCTACGTATATTTTTATATATTTTGTATTCTAATTATGTTTTCATTTAAAAAAAACTATTTATTTGCCAATGGTGTTTCTATACACAGACCTCTTTATCTACACTTTTAACTTAAAGCCAAAAAAGTATCCTAATTTTCCTATTTCAGTTTTGGATATGTGCTACGGAAGTGAGCACCATATTTCTGCATGCTCAGGAGTTACTGGTTGCTTTCACGTTCGACACTGTGTCGACCTCCACAGAAAGTCACAGTGCTTTTATGGTGTCCTCAGCTTCTCTCTCATGTTCATCACTTCTCCTAGAAACCAATGGTCTGCCTTCTGAGCAAAACTACTTTTAGCTGGTCTCTTGGCCTATTTTACATTACTTATAAATGGATTAAAATTAATTTTAACTAAATAATTGATATTTTATGCTAAAGAACTAAAAATGCCCACAGTGCTTTTTAAAATTGTGGTAAAAATAAATGAGATAAAATTTATTATTTAACTATGGTTAATCATGAGGTTCAATGAAGACTGTTGTGCGAAACCTTTAGCATCCTTCATCTCCTCACAGTGAAACAATGTATGGTAGAAGAGAAACCTGCATGTTTTCTTTCTCTTATTCTTTATGCTTTATCATGGCGGCTCTTCCTGTTTACTCCCTGACTGTCACAGGCCTCCTTCATTACTCTTCCAAGAGTAATAGGCTCTGGAGCCTGTTGGAAGGTTACTATAGTTACTTTTCTAAATCCCAATGACTAGCACCTGTTTTTGGAGATGGCTCCCTTCTTTACTGAGGCAAGACCAGGCAATCTCAGGACCCTTGTTGCTTGGCATTCATGAGACTCAGGAAAAAGAACTGGCTACCAGTGTCTGTACTTTCCCTGCCTTGTGTCCCGCAACAGTGTATCATCTCAAATGCAAGACTGTTACTGCAGCTATTTTCTCCTGAAGGAGATGTGTTCTCCATGAGGGAAACCCGATGCTTCGAAGACTATGGAATCTCAGGAAACAAATCAACAGGTCTCTCTGAAGAACTCTGCAAGGAGTAAATAACTGAGGGGCAGGGACAGGACAGCTGCTGTGGGTCCTAGCCCATGCTCTCTGTGATGCAGCTGTCTTTCAGTCACTCCAAGCTCCTGTGAGCAGCGTGTCACACGTGCTCAGCCCCACAATCCTAGTAAATTCATTGCTTCACTAAGGTAGATGAGGATATGATCGCTTCTCTTATGGGTCTCTCCAGGGGGCAGGCTTTGGTTCCCATCTTGCCAGAAAAGGTCATACAAGCAATTTGCTCTCTCTCTCTCTCTCTCTCTCTCTCTCTCTCTTCTTAACTGAATCGATTTAGAAAAAGAAATAACAATGAGTGTTAGTTTAGTATTCAGACATGCATAGGACACAGGATGTGGCTATTGGAAGCTGGCCTTCTGGATAATGTGACTAGTTTGGAAACACGTGTTTAGAGATTCCTGCTGGTTTGTTTGTTTATTTGTTTGTTTGTTTTCATGAAAGCAAGTTCTGTCACTGGCCAGTGGGGTTTTGCTGCTATTGTTTGGTTTGTGATGCTGAGACCAGAACTCAGGACCAAGGCATTAAATTGTACTGCCCAACTACACTCTAGTTCCAGCAGAATATTCTTTAAAATACTAATAGGCATACAAGTGTCCTAGTGTGCATTTGAAGTAAACATCATTTTAGGTTTCATTTGAGCTCATGTTTCAGAAGAGGCCCCAGAAATTGTCTTCTAATTCCTGTACCACATTAGTAAAAATAAAATTATCAAGCCAAATTAAAAATCATATCTGAAAGTGTAGCTCAGTGGGTGAATGCTTGCCTAGTGTCAGTGAGGACATAAGCTAGATCCCCTGCACCATGGAAGAATGTGAGATAGGAAGAAAAGCAGCAGGAGAAGAAGCAGGAGGAGGAGGAGCAGGAGGAGGAAGAGGAAGAACAGGAGGAGGAGGAGGACGAGGAGGAGGACGATGAGGAGGACAAGGAAAGTGACAACTATGATGGCTTAGGTTGTGTTTTTTTTTGAGGTCTGAATAAGGGATGGTAGCACAAACCTATAATCTGAGCATGTGGGAAGAGGACTGATGCAAGTCTGAGACCATGTTGGGTTGCATAATGAGTTCTAGGCTAGCCTCAGCTATAAAGAAAAACGCTGAGAAGCCCCCCCACACACACACATACACACACATATAGACACACACATACACACACACATACTCACAGAGGCATACATGCACATATGCATACATGCACACCACACAAGCACACACATAGACACTCATACATCACACTTGCATATATGCACACACCACACATGCAGGCACACACCCGTACACACATTTGCAGGATTCATATATGTCCCTGATGAGAGCTGCAGGACTTATTCTATGTCCATTTGGATTACCCTGTCTCTGGAGACTTTATATTTTCCTTTAAAGTTTTGACTTATTTTACTGCCTTGCCAGTATATTAATGCTTTCTAGAAGATATTATATATTCATATACTAACATGTTAATTGTACCTGACATAGTTTAAGTTAGGACAGCTAATTTTTACCTGCCAAAAGAGAATTTTGTCCATTCAGATATGTAATATGTACATAACAAGTCAAGAACTCATGTAAGGAACTGGAGCTGCTGCTCAGAACAGGAAACTCAGGGAACTTCCCAGGTTTGGAACTGTATTTAATGGAATTTAAAACCCTAAATCAGAAATGTATACTTGCATTGGGGCAAAATCCTTGGAATTGCTTACTGCTGGTGGGATCAGGGTGCACAGAAGTCAGATAGCCCTCAGAGAAAGCAGGCAGCTTAGACAAACAAGCCACAGGAAGGGCAGTCTTGGGATGAGACACCCAGCTCCACATCTGGACAAGAGGTTGGATATGGGGATGGCCAGGTATAGAATGTCTAGTGTAGGTAGTGTGGTGTAGGTAGTACAGGGTCAGATTACAGACAGCTCTGAAGGTCAGGGCTGCAGATTTGACATTGCTGTCCATAACAAGGGTGGAAAAAGAGAGAAGGGAGCAGAGCCTTGGGAAGGACTTATGGAGACTGTCTAGGAGCAGGGAGTGGAGGGGCTTTCTAGAGGAATGTTAGATGTGATTCAGCATGTGCCCAAGGCAGTGTGGTGGAAGTGGAGATGGGGTAGACTGGAGGCAGGAACTGAATAACCTGTTCACATAGTCCCTCAAATAACAGGGGCTCAATAAGCCTGGCGATCCCGTACTTCCTTCCATGAAAAGGGAGCCAGGTTCAATTGGTGAGTTGTTCATTGCATACAACAAAGTGGAAGAGCAGGAGGGCCCCAGTATCATCTGAGGTCCTCTTTCTCCAAGTCTTGCTCTCTGAACATTTCCTATCCTGTGTTCTGGCTTCTACTCTCCAAGTCCACTTCACCGGTCATTTCTGATTCCGATGTGTGAAATTCAACTACTTGTAGAATTTTAAAAGGTAAGCCCAAGTAAAGAGGCCAGAGTAATATTCTTTGTACATGCCTCTGATGGAATACAAACATGGAAACTCTAAAACTTGGCATTGACAAACATGATAAGCATGTTCATGTTGGCTTGAAGGTTCCACAGTGGTTGTCTCTGTGAAGATGACTTTGGAAGACACTAACATTTAACTTTGTGAACCTAAAGACAGAGATGGCTGGCCTCTGCAGCTTGATAGTTCTTAGCCAGTCTCTGAAAAACATGAATAGAACACACTTCTATCTTCTCAGCTTCACAGCTGGTGGGCATAGAGGGAAGGTGTGACTGTTCCTGAGTCCCCAGACACTATGGACTTAACAACTTCCCTAACCTGATGAACAACACCCCCAATAGACACACATATACACACACATTCACATACACTCACACACATAGAGACACATACAGACACACAGACACATACAGACACACACTCAGCCACGCATACACATACAAACACATACACACACACACACACACACACACACACACACACACACACACACTATTGGTTCTGCTTCTCTGGAGGCCTCTGACTAACACAGCAAATATGAAGTATTAATTTTATTAACTTCAGGGCCTTATGTGCACTGTTCGTTTAGGGCAGGCTTATCCTGCTTCTCTGATGATCAAGCTAGATTTCAAAGTAACAAGGCCTCTAAGTGTTCATGGCCATAAAAAGCCTCGGAGATACTATGCTTCATTTCAAACCCTTTCACTTCGTAACAGTAAATCTTTCTTACAATACCCTGTTAAACATGGGCCCAGGAACATTGAAACGGCACCAACTTGCTATTGATAAACATTCATATTTACAGCAAACCAATATTATTTAGTGTCAGTCGCCCTTTTTAAAAGGAAGGCAGGTGATTTAACTGGCTCTATAAATGACATTCTTAAATCTTGCAAACTTTATCTCTGTTCTTTGTTCTCTTCAGCACATGCTCCGTTCTTATCTGCTCCTGCCTGCACTGTTTGTGTGTTCCTCGGTGTTAAGTCAAGATCAGGATAATTAAATTTCACTTGAAGTTCAGAGAGAAAGTGATTAAATTTGAACCTAAATCTTTCTGAAATCGGCACCTCTCCTCTTTTTCAGAGAGAAGAAATTTGACTTGCATTTTAGTACAAATATAATTATCTTGTTCAAGATACTGGATCTTTGGAGAAACAATACAATATTATCTTGGGGAAAGGAGAGGGTAATCAGAAATTCAAAGCAGGTTTGTCTTACGATTATTTTACATATTCAGGAAGTAATTGAACTTTGCTCCTGTGCAGACATTTGCCACAGCCAAGTGATAGGCCTAGCAAGGAAGCCACTCTCTACCTCCCTCAGCATAAATGCAAAATGGGAGAAAAATCCGATGCCTCTAGGAAGCAAGATGAGAGAAAACAAAGCAGTCTAGGCACCAGATGCTGCCAAGATCAGGGCTGGGGCTGGGGCTGGGGCTGGGGCTGGGGCTGGGGCTGGGGCTGGGGCTGGGGCTGGGGCTGGGGCTGGGGCTGGGGCTGGGGCTGGGGCTGTAGGTACGGTGCGTGTCGAGCATGCATGAAGCCAGAGGTTCAGTTCATTCCCCAGCATCACATTAACTGGGTATATTGAAGACTACCTGCGATTCTGGCACTTGGAGTTTAAGGCAGAAGGCCCAGAGTCTACCCATCCTCCTTTGCTCACTGAGGCCCTGTGTGGTTCAAACAAAGAGTGCTATGTCACCAAGCAATGACAGCTGAGATTCATTCCCTCCAGAAGTGACAGAGGTGACTCTGGAACTATCCAGATGGGGGTCAACTTCCTACTGTGTGACAGCACTTGGAAAGTGTGATGTCCAGCCAGAACTGGACATGGTGGATATATGTAGCTGGACTCTCAAATCCGGTTAATAATAGCAATTCAATCCCCACCTCCCAAACTGAAAAGCAGCTCTATTTCCTACGCACTGCAACTCTAAATTGACTTCTTCCTTCACCTTCCAGCACAAGTTGATTAGGGAATCTGAATTCAGAACTCAGAGTAGCATTCCAGTGGAGGAGGCTGAGACTCACACCAGAGTGACAGCTAGCCCCATTCTCGGAGGTGGGGGTGGAGAACAAGGAGCAAGGGCTAATTAAAATTACAAGCTAGAGAGAGCAAGCATTGAGAAGAAGAAGCCAACCCTAGCCAATAATTCCAGAGATAAATCATACTTGATTTGCTAACATATAGATGTGTCCAGGAACTATGATGTACAAATGTCTTGAATACAGTTCCAATCAACCTGCAGAACAGTAATCAGGGAGGCAGATAATGAGAAGAGGCGCGTGGTGATGAGTAACAGGCAGCACTGGGTCACCTTGAGACAGAGCGGGACACAGGAGCCCAAACCATAACCCATCAGCTTCTTCAAAGAAAACACACACTGACAGAGTTTGGACTTCCCAGAAAAAAAGGAAGGAAGGAAGGAAGGAAGGAAGNCCCCCCCCCCCAAGCTGTTTGTAATCAGAGTGTTGTCGTAGTAACAGAATGAAGGACAGGGTATGTTGGTCAAGTTTCATAGATCCTCCTGCTCATTCTATCCTCTATACCCTTAACCTCTTGAAGGGGCTCTGACCCCTCCCTGATGCCTATTCGGATGGTTCAGTTCTGAACTGAAGTCAGGGACGAAAAGCTGCAGGCAAAAGCTGAGCCAGTCATATTCTCTCACTGACTATAGGCCTTCAGAGGCTGCGGAGGCGGCAGCAAAGGAGGAGCATCACTGGAGAATAACCAGAGTAAGATAGAGCAAAGTTTTGAACATGGACATCACGAACTGCTGAAGGCCCATTGCTAGCCTTTATGCAAATATCTTATTTGTTATGCTCAAGAGACCAATGTGCTCAACTAAGATGTAAGAACCCAGGAAGACAGCTACATGTAGTTCAGACGACTCCATCCTAGTCTCCAGGATCCCAACCATACCTGGCTAAGCCCTCACTCCCCTATCTTTGCTTTATTTCTGATCCTTCTGTATGATACCCTCATTCCTGACCCAGGCTATTATTATTATTATTATTATTATTATTATTATTATTATTATTATTAATTATTATTATTATCTGTGCCCTCTGTTTGTAATAATGTCTCTCCAGAGTCTTAATATCTCTTCCTCACTATTCACCTCTCTATTGTATATGTCAGTTCCTCAGAGCATCCTGGTTAGGTCAGTATCCTCACTACATCAGTGATAATTTACATTTTATAAAGGTATGGTCGATACACTGGATCTGAATGAAGCTCCAAGCGTGGACTTGAGTGTCATTTCCCTGCGCACTTACTAAGGGTGGGGTAGGAAGAAAAGGCCACAAGAGCGTGGGAGAGCATCTTCATCTGCCTACCTCCTCAGAGCTGGGGTGCTTAGGGGGTGGGCCATAGGAAGAAATTCAAGAGAAGCTCTTAGAATAGTGGACCTGCTGGCAGGATGCTCTATGCGAGTACCAGTGGTTCCATGGCCTCTGCTGGCGGCACGTTTATTGCCACACCAGGTGATCTCCACCATTCCTCACAGTGCTCTCGGAAGCCAGGGATCTTCCCTAAACATAAGGAATCTTTGATTAATTCATCCAACATTACAGTTCTTGCCTAAATATTGATTAGGCTCATGTTATGCTGCCCTCTAGGCTTTTAAGTAAGATGACGGTGGATCAGACTCCTCAGGCTGCACTTTCCACTTCTACGGCTGAAGACCGAGTCTCTAACTGGTTGAAGTTTTGAGCTGACCACTTTTTAAAAGGACAGAAGGAAAGGAATCCAAGGCCAAATATGTAATATATAGGAATATCATCTGCGGAGCTTGAAACAACCAACAAAAGGCAAGAATCACAGCTGCACACTCTTGCAGGGGGGGGGGGGGACTCAATGTTGAGAAACCAGATATAAGGCACTGTATTGTAATATTCATGCTTATACAGTTAAAATGTAGGCAAGAGTGAACTGTGGAGTTGGAAGTCAGGTGCGCTGTATCTGGAACTGTAATATACAGGACAAAGGAAATTCATGTTTATGCATTTGTTTCTTCATGTAGGAACTATTTATATTAAGTTCTTATTGAGGACATTTAAGAAGTATTAATTGTGGTGTTTTGTTTTGACAACTTGATTGGTGTTTTCTCAAAAACACCTCTGGGCGTGTCTGTTTGGGATGCTCCCAGAGAGGGCTCCCGTGATGTGGGTAACTCTGTCTATCATACAGGCTGAAGATGGGGAAGGAGAAGGAAGCGACCAGCTAACAGTCTTCCTGTCTGCTGTCATGCTGGGAGCGAATATGGCTGCCACACTCTTCCTGCCAGGACATTCTGAAACCTGCATGATCAAGGGCAGAAACAAAATTCTCTTTCCCCCACAAAAGAATCTCCTCAGGAGTTTCCTCACCGCTGTCAGGAATGGACAATGAAGGGCATTCCCCGAATGAGTCAGGACTAAGTACCGCGGACGAAGGAAAAGGTTCCCTCCGTGTTCTCACCGCTGATCCTCCTGCACATTCTCAGTCCTGACCCAGGCTCTCTCCACTAGGTGTGTCCTCAGTTCGCAATGATGGATGTCTGTCCAGGGTCTCGAGCCCTAGAGGCTGATGTGAGAGCATGCACCCAGCGCTAAGACTGCTACTCCTTCTTTGCTGTGACCCGGGCATGATGCTGCAGCTCCTGGCCCTAAAAGTTGAGCTCACTACAGCATCTTTTTAGGCTGTCCCGGGCTATCTCCCTGACCACCGTTTCCCTCTGTGCCTTCTCCTGCAGATCACCTAGTGCCTGTCTTACCTGCTTCTTCTCCTCTACTTTTCCATCTCCCTGATTCATTCCTCTGCACTGAGTCCATCCAGCAAATTCCTACCTATCGTCCAAAACCCAGATCCAACACCATCTCCTTAATAAACTTTTCTCAGGACTCTTATTAGTCAACTGCTCTCTCCCTTATGTTCTTAAAGGAGATGAGCCTGTGTGTTCTTGGGTTGTAAATATCTTTTAAAAGCAAAATGCTTTTCCTTAACACTGAGGGATTGAGGCAGAAAGATCAGGAAGTTGCACTTAGCCTGGGCTTCATAGGGAGACCTTGTCTAAATATCAAACAAACAAACAAATACTCTTTTTTTTTCCTGTCTGGGATGTCCATTTGCCATAATAAAGACCTCAGACTTTCTGTTGACTTGAGTTTTCATCTTTAACAGTTATTCTACCTTGTCAAGCCTACTTTTCACTTTTAAACTACAAAGGGTATTTTGTTACAGAATGGGTACAAGAATTAGAATCTCAAAAATAAGTGAGACAATGCTCTCCATAAAGAGTTTAGTCAAAAACAGGTGCTCAGTAGGCACTTATCACCACCACCCAGGCAGGGTAAGGTTTCCTTCACCCCGTGCAACCATCCTCATAATACCCACTGAGAGAAAGGAACTGAATATCTACATCCAGGAAAGAATGTGAAGGTGCAAGGGAAGAGGAAGTGGCCTCACTTGAAAGTTGTGTGCACATGTACTTTGTAAATTAGCTAAATCAATCCTACAGGAACCCCTGAGGCACTCTCTCCTTTTCTTTCCATAACAGGAATTATTGCACAGAGCTGAGGATCCCATTGAGCCACATGAGGAAAGGCATTCCTTACAGATAGGAGCCTGGAGGCTGCAGGGCCACCGCTCACAGGATGCACCTGAGAATATTTCCTGGCCAGGCGGCTGGAGGAAGATAAGGGCGAACCAAAACTCTTGATGTCTGATTGTGTGTCTCAAACTTGAAGACACGAGGTATTTACGCTGCTTCCGATATCTTCCCAGTGAAAGAGGCAGCTATGCAGTCACTGCCCTGTGGCAGACAGTTCTGGTGGAGGCTCTTTACATATATTACCAATAATCCTCGGGCCAACCCTGGGCAAGGTAGGCTGATTCCAATTTTCCGGAGGAGGAAACAATTTAGGAGAGGTTAAGTAAGAGAGAAGAGGCTTAAGCCGTGTGCGAGGCTGAGGCTGCACAGATCCTGGTCCCTCAGCTTCTTTAAATGATCCGCACTAATATGCATATAAAGGAACACTAAATCGGGTAAATACGAAATAAACGGATAAATATTCAAAGATTTGCTGCTTTTTAAATGTATGTTACAACATGTTAGATGTTTTAGATAAATGCTAGATGTTGTCATTATTATATTAGATAATCAACTCTGAGGGGACGTTTACATGAATTAAACCAGCCCTGGCAATAGATGGGTCACCAAATATCCATTTTTGTAGGGTCCAAGTTTTTCCATGTAGGTTTGTAGTTTTAGAAACCCAAACTGATGGCAAATGCCCCCCTCCCCCCAAGCAACACCTAGCATTCCATTTTCTCTTCAGAGTAAGCAAAAATCAGGCAGTGATTTGAGTAGAGGTCAAAGCATGAGGTCAGACCAAGGTAGCAAGTCCACTGTGCTTGCTCTGACAGTTTCAAAGTTTGGCCACATTTTACATGAACTGATTCAAGTAGTTAAATGTTCCATGAACTGTAGGA
>LR749606.1:954390-1129390 GCA_902729485.2 Mus minutoides | reverse complement strand
GCTGGCTTCCTTCCAGAAAGCCTGCTGGGAGGTAAGCCTTTCAAGTTTTTATTTTTTTAAGAAAAATTATAAGGAGTAAAAATTGTATAGTTCAAATATTTGGACCCATCCCACCCCATGGAAGCAGATTAAAGTTCAGTTGTAAGACCAAGTTTCAAGCTTGAGTTGAGAGAAACATGCATCACTCCTTACTCTACTCATCTGAATACGTGAACCGTCTTGACCATCTTTCTTCTGCCCACAGGGAAAAAAAGGCACATGAAATTTGCTTTTATTCAAACATGCAAAGAATCTGTGCTATTTTTTTTCTTTCCTGTGTGTGTGTGTGTGTGTGTGTGTGTGTGTGTGTGTGTGGTTTGATAGCAGTGATGCTTTTCATTCCAATAGTCACTGTTTTACTGGCTACCATGCTACTTCTAATGAGCGTGACTGAAGTAGACCTGGCACCGTATTTACACAACTTGTATCAGCTTCTGTGAAACTGACTATAAAAGCATTCAAAGTGAACATGAACATACAACTGGTATAAAGCACATCTAAGATAAACAGATGACAGCATTCTTCTTATTACCAGAAAAGAAGAGTTATTCCCAGGGAAAGCAATGGCAGAGCAATATTATAAATTACAAACCCATCAAGACAACAGCATCCAGGGATGTAAGCACTGTGTAGACAGGAGTACCTGGGCAGACTCAAAGCAAGGAGACAAACAAAAGAAGCCATCAGCTCGGTGAAAAGTGACTGCTACACAGGCCTGAGGACCTCAGTTGAGATCCCAGCCTGCGCTTGTAACCCCAGTGCTGCTGGGAGAGACAGGAAGATCCTGAAAACTAGATCTGGCTAGCCGTTCTCTCTAAAGTAGAGAGCTCTAAGTTCAGGGAGACGATCAATCAAAAACAGAGTGAAGTAATTAAAACGAAAGCACCTTAAAGTTAACTTCTGACAGACACATGTGCCAATCCATAAAGGCAAGTTCATCCACACAACACATAAGAGTGCTCATGCATGCATGTGTATGTGCACACAGATATGTTTACACCCGTGAATGTGTGTGTGTGTGTGTGTATGTGTGCGTGCACATGTGCACGGGTACACACAAGTCTAGCCGCTAGATTCCTAATTTTAAACATAAAAATCACGTTGTGCTAGGAGGAATCCTATAGGGGTGAAAAGCAACATATACAGATTCCTTTCAGTTTGTTTTAAAAACATTTTGGCAGCAAAGATGAGAGAATTCCCAAATTGTATTGTTTGGGGTAAAGACTAGTGAGAAATGATTTTTATAAACAGACCACTAACCACTTAGGGATCAAGTACTTGTTCTCGTTATTTCTGAGTTCTGAGAACCGACTCTGGAGAGAGACAAATGGAACTAATTGAGTAGCCCACACGACCTTTCCTTTTCTTAGTTCTTTTCCAAATTCATGATGAAAGCAGACGGATGCTTTCTAGTTTATATGCAAAAATTAGTGTGGAGTTTAAGACTCTGGAAAGAAAACACAACAAGGCCAATGCCTGCTTTTGCAACACCCTCTTCCTTGCAAAGTTTCACAAACTCTGGCATTTCAGCCAACCAATCACGTGGACTCTTTCTCAGGAGATGGTAAAGCCTGGACCCTGAGCTTTTGAAGGCAGTTTCCCCTTGGATATGGATGGTATGTGACCGTATGGCTTGTCTTCAAACGTTTCTAGGGTCTACTGTGCCTTCCATGAGCTATGTGAATACAAGTTTGGAAACTATTCACTTGCAGCTCCAGAGATGGCTCCGAAGTTCAGCTGCTCTTCCAGAGGACTCAGGTCCAATTCCCAGCACCTACATGGCAGCTCACAGCTAGCTGTCTGTAACTACAGTTTCAGGGGGACCTGGTAGTCGTTTCTGGCCTCTGAATGTAGTACATGTGTGTGGTCCAGACACACATACAGACAAAACACTCACACACACATATTCTAATAAAAATTTCTAAAGAAAAAGATACCCTTTTAAAACTCCGTAGGCACATCCCACTGCATCCATGTAAAGTGATGTCTCACTGAGAAGCATCTGAAGAGACCAAGCTTGGGAAGACTGTGGTGGAGATGATAAAGTTACAAACCAGAAAGATCTGTCTGTGGAAAGTCAATTGTAAGGTTTGCACTTGGAGCAAGAGCTTTCCATCATTACAGACCTCACCACTCTGAGCAGTCTATTTTTAACGACTCATAAGCTGGGAGGGAGCATGTCCTTCAGGAATCTATCCTTTGCACAATACTCAGATATCTACTGAAGCTGGGAGCATGTCCTTCAGGAATCTATCCTTTGCACAATACTCAGATATCTACTGAAGCTGGGAGCATGTCCTTCAGGAATCTATCCTTTGCACAATACTCAGATATCTACTGAAGGGAGAAAAAAAAATCAGGTGTGTTTTTCTGTTCAAATTCAGTGTTAGAATTATAATCCTTCATTTAGTTTACAAAATTTTAGTTCCCACCACAACTCATTTTACAGATTTTATCTCTGTATGAGAGATAAGTAGGATACAAATCTATTCTTCTTCTCACTGCAAAGGATAAGCAGGCCAACTTGCTTGCATTCTTTTACATAACTCCGGTTACAGTCTGAGGGTTCCTAAGAAGAGGGGGATGGGATGGGAAAGGACCACCTTGGTCGGGTCTACTGCTTAACATACATAAAAGTGCACGTTACTACTTGAAAAATTCACATTTATTTACTGTCAAACCGTGTTAAACTTTACACTGGATATTAGTAATAGGCTCATTATTAACAGCTTTACACAAAGGGCTTGAAAGAAGAGCAGAGCTTTGCTGAAACAATTTACATGTCATTAGAACTTTACCATAAAATAAATTAATTACTAAATATAGCCAGAAGGAATATGGAAGAGTAATATTTCTGTTTTATTTTATTTTTATTTTATTTTTTAAAAAAGAATAGGCACCTTTTGTTCACTAGAAAGTTTGTGAGAAGTGCCCAGTGACCCCTTCGCTCTCTGTTCCAGAATAAACAGAGGGTTGACTCAAGACTTCCAGATTTCCCCACATTTGTGCAAGGCATGGCAGGATTTCAAAGAGTTTTCTCCCCATAAAACACACTCTTTTGGCAATAAGAAATTTAAATGTAAGAAAGGGGACTAAGTGGCCGCAGCAGACGCTGTCTACAGTGGGGAATTAACAAAGATGGGCAGAGGTCACCATGAAGGGTGGAAGAAGAAACATTGCCTATTTTGTGCAACCAAGAGCTCGACACAATATTTTCTCCAAACTCTTTTAAAATTATTTTAATGATATTTTTAGTTGGACACAAATGTATTTATTTTACCCTAGCAATAGAACAAAATATAATTTCTTTAGCCATTTTTTTTTCATGAGAATAGTTCATTGTACAGTTGAGGAAACATGAAATAAGGCCTGTGGCTTGATTGCTACTGGTTCGACATGGTTTCAGTTGTTGCCGTAATGTAAAAGGTTTGCAGGGAAGTGCAAACAGGTGCAGAATCTCTCTCCTGCTTTTCCAAGTCTTGTCAGGAAAAGTAAGATACAGTCAATTTGTCCCACAGGATCTTAAAGCCTACATCTTGTATATAATACAATGCAGGCCTACAAACAAAACAAAACGAAACAAAACCGGTAGGGCCCTATTTACAGACTCAGTTCACCAACTGCCGCAAGGAACATGGCCGGGAGGGTCTCTTGTTTGTTTTACAATCTCTCTACACAGCAGCAGAAACATAAAATACCTGGTTGGCATTTCTTTTTTCTTTGTAACAAATAATTCGATTTAGTATACTCTGTGTATATACAAAGTTTTTGCATGTTTTATAAAAAAATCACAGAACTGCGAGGTTCAGTCTGTTTTGTTTTCCTACATTGGAGAACCATGGGCCAACAGAGCCGAGTCTTCTGGCCAAGTTGGAGGGAGCCGCAGGGCCCCTGCCTGTCTCTATCAATTAATACTTGCATGTGGCCCTAGGAATTCCTTAGCTGTACTATTAAAGACTTGTCACCAGCTGCATCTGTCCTTCCCTGACGTCCCCCTCCGGGATGCACCCTTCTTTGTTAATGGGGATGATGTAACCATCGCTATTGCCCCTGCTGATCTGGTAGCACATCTGGAGCTGGCGGCCAGCTCCAAGATTGGGCATACTTTTATAGTAAATGTCCTCGTTCTCACTCCTCCTGGAGGGAGACAGGTCCTCTGCCATGTCCGGGCTGCTCTCCGGATAGGGAGAGTCTCTTAGGTTGGGCATGCTCGTGTACAGAGAGTCTCTGTTGGGGGACTGCAGGTGATCATCCGCCTCGGCCGTCAGCTGGGAGACGTAGCTGTCCGTTGCCTCTGGCTTCACTTTTTTCTGGGGTTGGTACAGAAGCGAGTGAGTCCGCTGGGGGATGAGCGGCGCCTCCAGCTCTTTGTGGCGGAACTCCAGCCCTGGGTTGTCACCATGCATCAAAGATGAGGCGTCAGCCACAATCGCGTCATCTTCACTGCTGCTGCCGCCAATCACCGGTTTAACCGGGAGCTTGAGCTCCAAGTTGTGGGTTTTGTTGCCGCCCCGGAGGTTGTTGTGCACTAACTCTGAAATGATCATTTTCTCAAACGCGGTGTCGTTCAGACTTAGTCCACAGTCCACGACCTGCACGCCGTCGTGGTAGTCTGCCTTGCGCAGGGAATAGCTGTTGTTGAAGTTACCATTTAGCGGTAGAGTATCCATGGCACTTGTGTCCCGGGCATTGTTCAGTGAATGTCCTGCAACAGAAAAGGGCGGCGTTACCGTTCCTGCCTCTGCGTCTTCCTCAAGAAACTTCACTTTTCCTATACAAAATGTTTTAATGTCGTTCAGGACAAAGTTGAATTTGAAACCTAGCAGGCCAATGGTACCCGGCTTTCCGGCATTCCCAACGGTAAACAGTTGCAACCCTTAGATAACAGGAAGAAGTGTTATAAAAAACGATACTGTTTTCCAGGGAGGGAAAATGGCAGACAGTATATTACTTTATCAATTTGAGGGGGACACAAGAGTTCATCAATCAGGTTTTGGTCCAATTTTTGACACATTTACAAACAAGACTTCGCTCCATGCCCTTGCATAGTTAATGCAAAGCAATTTTGTAAGTGACGTTTACGTTTTAAAGTACAAGACCATGGCTCATAAAATAAAATCAACAGAATTTGTCCTAAACAACACTAAATTAAAAAAGGAACAAGCCACATAACAGAAACCAAAAAGGCAACGCACAACAGAAGCCCACAGGACTGGCAAGCAACTTTTAAACAACGTTCTAACATTTCCTTTTGTCTGGAGATGAAGTTAAACAAAAAAAGGAAATGGGAAAAAAATGGACAGATACAAGGAACTCATGTGGGACAGAGTCAGGCATCTTTCATACTGACAGGACCACGGTCCACAAGCACCATCCAACAACAAGACAGACGGCAGGTGGGGTGACTCACTCTGGACAACTCACATTATGTCTGTCTGCTCAGGCTATCTGGCCTAAGAGTAGCTGATATATAAAAGAAAGTAAAATGATTTATTGTAACATGATGAAGAATTTCTAAGCTTCAGCAACTTAGTCAGAGCAAGGGTTCAACAAATTAGATTCCCAGCAAAAAAGCAGCCTTGACTTTTCATTGAGGACTTCTCGTTATTTTGAGTTGTGTTTGTTACTTAATGGTGTGTTTAATAGCAACGGCCTTGGGCTTCGAAAGGTCAAAGTTGGCCCGCAGCCCTGCAGACTGCATCAGTCACAGTGACAGTACCAAATGATCCAGCAGAGACTACGGTGCAAGACTGGCCCAGAGACACCATACGTATGGAGGGCAAATGCAGAAATGTTAGAGGGTTCCTAAGTATGGGTCACAGAAATTAAACCAAGAAGCGATATTAACTATGGAATGGGAGAAGGTGTCAGCCTTGGCTAATACATAGTTTTAAAAATTATTATTATTTTTAAAAGAATGAGAGATTGGATACATCTGCTTGCGATATGAAGAGAGATTCAGGAGGGAAGGGTCGATGGCAACATGCGGTATTTGGATAGGAGTTGTATTTTCAACAGACACAGAAACATGTAAACTAAGACGTCACAGTGAGATTCAAGCAAATGGGAAAAAGTGAGAGAGGAAATTAAATTGTGTACACAATGGGGGGAATTAGGCTCTTCAACCTCAAAGCCCTAAAGGGGGAAAACAAAAGGCATCTGTCTACAGAGAGGTCTGAAAAGAAAATTGAAATAAATAAATAATAAATAAATAAATAAGCAAATCAACGGAGTGGCGTGAGGCTACGGAATGAGGCTGGCCACTGTGAGGCTGCTGCATCGTATGCAAGGCTTGGAGAGGGTCGGGAAAACTCATTCTCAGAGGAGGAGGAGGAGGAGCATCCTCTCCACTCTTAAAGCTGCAGTTATCTTAGAAAACAACGCCCTTCAAAAAGCCACGTCTGTGGATGGTCCGGACTTCATGACCAATACTGATTGACGGCTGAGCCCCCCCATAGGAACAGAGGGCGGGGTCTCGCCTGTCACTCACTGTTTATAAAGACTCGTTCTCTACCTTCGGAAAAGCCGTCCATTCCGTTTACAGCTATGGAAATGACGCTGCGATTGTTATCTGTAAGGGCTTCCTTAGTTCACTCAGTTGAGTCCCTCAAATAAGTGCGTATGCACGCTCACGTTTAAGGCTATGGTTAGTACACACTGAACACTCTTCGGTTGCCACACGGCTAAGATGCCGGCATTCGCTTCCCCTGCAACGAGGGTCAATCGTTTTGCTTTATTTTCTTTCTATCATGGCTCCCAAAGTGTGAAATAATAGATGCTGGGTATAACTCAAAAGGTGTTTTCTATGATATACTGCAGATTTAAGACCTCTCTGGTTTTAAAGAGGCATCTCTTTCTGCCCATGTTCAGGTAATTCACTTGAAGACTTTGCATAGCCTGTAGCAAGATTACTGTGGGAATGCAGAAATGATAAGTCAATTATTAAGCGTTTTGGCTGACAGTACTTGAGGCTTTCTAGAGCAAATTATTTCAGCATTACACAGACTTCAGTGTGGACAGCGTCTGCTGCAGACCTCTAGGACTACTGAAAGCCAGCACACACATATGCACTGTTGGAATTTGGTAACTTTTTTTTTTTTTTTGGTTGCAAATTGTGAACCACTTGCCCGCTGAGTCTACTTCATGACCGCTAGGTACGTTTTAATTGTGCCCGTTAAAAATCATGCTGAAAAAATTTACATTTGATAGGCAAAGTTAAGTTTGACTCCCATACTTGTCTCTCTGTAGGTTGCTAGAGGAGAGCGTGAGGAAAGTGAGGAAAAAAGAACAAACGAAAAGAAAAGCTGCGGTTACGTTACCCAGGAATCGCAAGGAGAACAGAAACAACAGAGCAACCGGAAACAAAAGCCTCCGTTTAACTGCAATTGTTACTCTTAAGCATTATAAGCTAGGTTTAACCATATGTTAAGATTTGCCAAGATCTTAAAATTACCCATAAGTAGGCTTTTAATAAGCTAGCAAATACAGTAGACAGGACCAGTGAGTGAGACCTCCACCCTCCCCCTATTCAAAGCATGGGATACAGACTGACTAAATAGCTCCTGAAACCACCCTCCCCCCCAAAGTTCCTCACAAAACAGGAAAACTACATAAAGCTGCACTATACTATAGTTTGATTCTACTGATAATGCCGGGTATAGCTCTCCACACCCAGACATCCAAATTATCTTCAGCTAGCTCATTCCAGAAGCAAAATTTGTCAGCAAGGTTTAGAGTCAACTGAACAATATATTATATAGATAGGATACCTCTAAATGATATAAATCTTGAAGATGGGCTCTCGGACCATGTGATGTCAGTCCTGTAATAATATATTAAGATTTATGCCACCTGTGTCAAAAACATGGACAATTACTGCAAACCTATCCCGACTGGGCTCTGACTATAATATAGTGCAGTTTTACATGCCTGGCATGGGCGACACCTTCCTTCTTAATTTGAGAAAGTAAAGAGGTAAGAATAATTAATATATAGCAATGAGTTATTTTAGAAATAGGCTCAGAGCTCTGTTTAGCAGCACAGAAGGATAGTTTTATTTGTAAGTGTAAGCACACCTGGCGAGTTAAACACGGGAGCTGAAGGGGCATTGCATACAACTGTCTCAGCGAGCAGTGTGTTATAGGGGTTGTTAGTGCCGTGGGGCCGAAGCAGAGGGTTGGTTAGTAGGTAGTTGCCCGTCATCCCTAAAGCAAAGAAACAGAGAAAGAGTCCATCAGTGCTCGTTTCAGGGTTACGGGGGCAGTACTTTTACTTCATTCATCGGGCAGTGGGCAGGGCTGGCAATGGCAAGTCTGCCGGAATTTTCCTGACTCTATTTGGACTACTAATTTGGAGGAGAGAGGGGAGAGGGAAGTTAAATTCCGGTAATTCGCAGGTGCTTTCTAAGTCTCCCAAGTAAACACCTGCTGAGAACGACATTTACTAATTTATACAAAATCACTGTTAAACAAAAATGCCAATTAAACGCATGGAGATCAACATTATACTTCATGATACCATTGCTTAATATTAAAACCCTAACCACCAAGGCCCAGCAGAGGGAATCTCAGACTTTCAGACTTACAGGTGTGGGACCGTCCCTCATGAAAACATCTGTGTTAATACTGACTTGCACACAAGCAGGGGGGAGAGCAGCTTCCACAGACGTGTCAGAAGGACGGCAAACTGCAAAAGGCTGCACTCACTCGTTAAAGGCAAAAGCACACATGCTGGTGGGGGCGGGGACAAGAATTATTAGACGGGGACAAGCATGTTTGTTCTGTACTTTCATTTGCCAGGTTTCAGAAGCGAGTCTAAACCTTTCCTAGGTGACAATCATGTCCACAGAATTACAGTAACCCTGGGCAAAGGTGCATCGAGACTTCACTCACTGAAACCGCTAAGCCAGACACCTTTGTGCCACTAACGTAATTTGAGTAAAACGAGGTCAAAATTAGGCTGGTATGGATGTCATACAGATACCCTTACCACACACAGCTGAACCTCGGCCATGGCAGCTGTATCTATCACAGAGCACTAAATCAAAACTTAAAATAATGCCAATTCTCCATACTTGACTAAAATGGCCTAAATTCTATTTGGAAGATCCCGTGGTTTTCATATTCATGCCTTAATCTTGCTAAGTTCCTACATTGTTGACCTTTACCCTTTAGGAACTAAAATGGTTCATATTACACATCTAAGTTGATTATACTCAATCTATGGAACTCTATGCGGGAACCTGGTTTATATACTTCCATGCATATTAATTTACTACAAATGGTTTGCCACTTAATATTTACTCTAGAAATATAAAATAAAGGATCTTTGCCAGAACTCTGTAAATTTTAAATGTGAATTGGCACCATTTTTCATAAATAATGGTTACTTTACTTCTGGTAGAGCCTAAAGGAAGACAACTTGCCTAGATGCCTTAGAAAGGACAGTGTGCGCTAATCAGAGAAACCTTTTGCTCTGTAACAAGGTACACTTTCAACAACTAATTTCTCCACTCATGTTCTGTTAATGTGGAGATTTAAATATTATTTTCTACCACTACCTTATGGAAATAATATAAATCTATATATACTTTGATGACTGATGTTTTAAGTTGACTCCCAAAGTTTAATAACTGGTGATCTAAACCCACGGGTAAGAAGGGTGTGTCTCCTCTAGAGTTAGCTTAAGCTCACACAAGCACAACCTTTGGGCTGTATCACGCTGTCCCCTGGATTCCCTCAGTCTAAGCTCGCACAAGCACAACCTTCACGCTGTCCCCTCGATTCCCCCGTTAACTGACCTTGGTTAAGGGTAGAAGTGCTATTGATGTCACCTGAGATAAAAGACGATTCAGACTGCTTCCTCACGGTGTCATTCCACATCCTTCTTATACGGCTCTGTTAATACCAAACAGCAAGACAAGCACATTACCTTCACTTCTTGCGCTTCCCTCACGGCCAACACATTGATCCACCCTGAGTCATGAGTATACCACTGGAGTGTGGGCCTTCAAAAATGAGAACAGCAATATTGCCCCGTTCCTCTACTACAGGCTGTGTGATCTTTACTCTAATCACCTCGGTGGGTCTGTTAGTTTGTTTATTTACGTATTGTGACAGGGTTTATGGAGGCCAATATGGCCTCAACTCACTCTGTAGCCAAGAGCACTCATGAATCTTCTGCCTCCATCTCACTAGGGCTGGGATCATGGGCTTGTATCACCACACCTAGCTTCCATCTTCCTTTCTTACATGGTATTTTATGGCCTTCTTTAAAGTGAATTATTAAATGTCTTGTGATGTCTACTAAACACTGTCCCTAGATGACCTGGGAGCACAATGAAGTGTGTTCCTCAAAAAGGATGCTCATACCTCAACACCCAGACTACATATTTAAGAAGAGACTGAAATCAAGATCCTAAAAGAGGGCAGTACTAACTTCCTACATGAGGAGAAGGAGGAAACAATTAGTGTGTCTAAACAGAACACGTCTCTGCGGGCTTTCTATAAATAAGGTTAATTAAAGATGCTGTCTAGGTCCTGGTTACCTGTGTGCCAGAGGAGTAGCGAGCACTGGTGCGGGTGGTGGAGGCCTTCACAGAGCTGTGCGGGCTCTCGGTCGGGAGGCCGCCACAGCAGTACCAGTGTCTGAAGCACTTGCCGTACTCTTTTCGTACCTAGATGGAACAAGCACAAGGCAGGGGATCGATGTGAGCGTGCCGGCTTCTCCCACTCTGTCTCATTAAATGAACAATGAAGACAACTGAGAAAGACTAAACTTCCATGGAGAAGACAGGATGAACTCGACTCAGATTCAGTGCAAGGTGCTGAAATATTAGTCACCAAGGGAAGCTCTGTCCGTCCTGAAGACAGGCTGGTTGTAGCTTTAAGATCTCATCTGGAGATGCTTTGCAGTCTGCTACTATTATGCAAATTCCAATTAAAAGTGATACGGCAAAGGTGTCCTCTATCTGAAGAGTTAGTGACTATTATTTCAGCAAAATTTTGATCCAAAAGATTTGTCATCATCAACGCTTCTCTGTACATAACCAATTTGGAAATCCATCCCGGATGTTTCGTGAGCTTAGCTTAGCCTTCCTTAGGAGTCAATACCTGAACTTTTAGATTGCACAGACAAGGTGCATTTGGCACTAGAAGAAAGCCCATAGGTAGTACTTTCATACATTTGCCAATAGGAAGGATGTTTCCCTGGTTTCCTGCTATGTCTACCTTTGGGATCTGTGGAACCTACAGTACCTCTGCCCTCCACTAGCACACAGCACATGAATCTGCGGCTTCCACTCGTAGCAGCCTGTTACCCATGTCACTTGCTTTGTTCCCTGATGCTGGAGTAGACGATTAGACACAAACATTGACTAACCTAAAAGGAAGTTTAGCTTAACCTTCAAGCTGTGAGATCCAAGCCACTGAGATGGGCTTCTCTTGTGGACAGCGAGTGGTATAAAGGTGCGCTGTGCGAAGGGGCTGATATGTGGGATAGCGATATACTGGTGGATTAACATTGTTTTGTACATTAAAGTAAGATTTTTGAAATTAAGATAGGCAAGGAAAAACTGAAGACAAAACAAAAGTCTTTTCTAGTAGACTACAAAACATCTGAGGCCATGCCCTCCTCATATTTAATCTGTTACTTCCCTACAAAGGTCCAGACTGACACTCCTTCCAAATTATAAAATTAATGCCACAAGGCAACTCTCTAAGCCTAAGCACAATTGCACTGTCACCTTCTCAGTTCAGGAAGGGAGACGTATTAGGACAAGAAGAAGCAGCAGTATGCTTTCACCGCATCCCCCGGGCTCCACCGTGCTCGCTCAGACAGAACAACAAAGCTTTCATTTTCTTTTTTTTCAGTGTAACCATTTTTATGTCATATTCTTAAGAATCTATCATGGCAACACCCACTAAGACACATGTAAGACCATGCGGAACATGTTTATAAGAAGGGCAGGACACATGATACTTTAAAATGTAGTTATTAACATAAAAATACAGTTTACACTTCATGGTCAAGGATCACAAAGACACAGGAAGAAGCAGTCTCCTCGGACTTCTGCAGCGAAGGCTAAGCTTTCCCCCTGAAGCTGGTGGCCATGGCCATTGGGAAACGATCAATGTATGATGGAATGCTTTATGCAGAATGCTCATTTACATAGTATGACTTTACATTGAACGACACTGCTTACCAAGGATATCCTTGGACAATGTTTAAGATTTTCAAGTACACTGCTATTAAAACACAGGATACCTTAGGAAATTTTCCTGCACACGTAACAGCCATTAGTAGCTCTGAAAGGCTGTATAACTAAGACAATGGCAATCAAAATGGTATTTTATCCAACTAACACTCTGGGGTTGGTTTTGCCTAATGCCTATATTGCTGTGACTGTACATTATCTGTCAGTATTTCACGTCCCACTGTCATTATCTCAAAATTACAGCTTATTCAAAACCAATGGAAGTAACAACACTATCATCTTGTCAGGGCTGAAAACTTAATAGTTTTCACTTTCACAGTTCTCTTTCTCTGCTCAATTTAGTGACCAACTCGTAATAACAGAATCAAAAGACTCCATCAGACATGCAGGTGGGGAAGGGCGATTCTGTGAGAGGCGCAGCCTACACTTACATGACAGCTAAGTGTTTCCTGGGTTCTAGCTACACAGATTCAAGGTTTTTGTCCTCAACTTTCATTTTCAAAATCATATTTGCTGACTCCACTTCCTGTGCACGAAATCAGGACAACGTAATCAGAGGTGAAGCACTAAATGACGGTTGGTTTAGATCTTTCAAAATCTCTCAAAAGGCAACATCAATATTAATCTTTTGCATGTCTGGGTCTTTAAAAATTAATGCTATTTGTCCTTAGATTCATTTTCATTTTGGACCACTGCATTCTTGTTAGTGAGCTAAGACTGAAGTTAACCTTGTAGTGTGTGTGTGTGTGTGTGTGTGTGTGTGTGTGTGTGTGTATGTGTGTAAGCCTTTACATAGGCACAGGTATTTCACAAAACCCTTCCACCAAAGAAGGACTCATAACGTAAGTAGCTAGTTTGCTGTAGTTTCAAACGGAGATTCAAAAGATGACTGTTGCTATGCAACTCTGCATGGACGCTTACATTTCTAGACAGGTATTACAGACAATTGAAGTATGACACTGTTTATGAACAAGCCAGCTTCAGGAGAAGTCGTCTATAAACCCATTATCAAGTCCAAGGCCAAGGGCACTAAGCCGCTCCCCGGAGATGCCCTTTACTTACTTTCTTTTGAAGAGCACAGTGGAAGATGAAAATGAACAGTCCCTGGAAAGCATTAAAGGCGGTGAAGAGATAAGCCATGACAACAGTCTCCTCGTTAACAAAAAGCAACCCAAAGGACCAGGTGAGGCCCAGGAGACACAGCAGGGCGAACGCGCCAAGTACCCAAGACCTGGAAAAAGAAAGTGGAGTGCTTTTATTTACACAGGTTCTAGGAGGGGAGCCACGTTTATTTCTCATTTAGCAACGACTCAGTAGGAGAGGGTGACTTGCTCTATGTTCACCCAAATTCAACAGCTTTTGGATTTAACCTTCCACCGATTAAGAGAGAAGAGCATTTAGTACTGCAGCTTCCAGGGAGCACAGCAACAGCGGGTAGGGCCTTTTCTCGCTCCAGAATGAACAGGTACCAAAACTATATTAAAATGCAAGGTGTAAAATATCCCCCATGGCTTTATTGCCTTTCACGTGAATTTTAGTGGAAGAAAATAAGGAGTCCTTAATTAGTTTACTCCTGTATTTTTCTTCCTGTGGTGTACTCATATGATATCGGATAACGTGACACACCCACAGAAAGGTTAAATGGCAGATAATCACGGAGAGCCTAAACTTCAGACTCTAATAAACTAGTCGTAGGTGAGCCTAGGAAGTTACAATGAGAGTATGAAAAGACCTAGCTGAAATGAGATTTAAAAAAAAACACACACACACACTTCAAAATAAAACTTTAAAATAAAATATTCTGGCAGAGATTTCATCATGAATAGCTTAAGGCGAAAATAACTGCAGAAAACGGGGCGGAATGAGAAGGGTTTAAAGTCATTGCATTCCACGTCTAACTAATGATCTTACTTGATAAATGGCTTATTATCTTCATAGCTAGAAAGCATTATAAGCAGAAAAGAGAAACAAAATTATTAGACAGAATTAAAATAGAAAGTAATAAGAACTCATTTATATATTTTATAAATTAGTCAAAATTAAGGAAGTCAAAATGCAGAGGCAAGCAATTAAAAAAAAAAATAAAGGCACATTACAGTTTAAGGATACCACAGCAAATTAGATACTCCAAAATAACTATAAAAATTAAGAGCAATTCATGATACTGACGGATTTGCAAAAAAATATAAATCATGCCATAAGAAGTTCGTTAATGTAGGGTTCTGCCTTACCCAGGTAAGTCCGTATTATAGTAGCCATCACAAACACGGTAATTACTGGTATAGGTGAGAAGACAGAAAGAGGAAAGGGAAGAAAAGAGAGAGAAGCTAACGATTAGCTCTCTCTCTTACCATGCAACATGCAATGAGGCTGGCACTAACCTATTTAAAACATCTAATTAAAAAAAAATTACCCTTACTATAGATCTGCCATTTTTTAACATTAAAAATATTATTTTCACAATCTTGGCATATCCAACTTTAATATCTCCTTGAATCCCACATCAAGAGTCACATTTTAAAAATAAGTCTGAAAATGCTTCCATAGCTGATTTAACGAATCAACAGCTATCAATTTTGGGTTAATTAGATAGCATTTTCACAAACAGAACATTGCAGATTTTATTCGACATTGAGATAAAGTAAACACTGTTTAATTAGCATGAAAACAACAGATAATCTTCGAGATAACAATAGTAATAGAGTAAATTCTCTTAGGAAAACAGGATTAGGAGGAGAAACTGCTCAGAATTCTTAAATCAAAGTCATTTAACAAAACAAACTTAATATAATCATGTCAGCCATGCAAACAGGACCATCGCTTGGAATAGCATTTTAAATTCAGATAAAATCACTACAGTGACATGAAATTTCCACCAAGCCACAGAAACAATCTCTCCGCTCTGGATCACATCAGAAATTATCTACTTCTGGACCAATGCCTGCCATGTGGTCACAGGGAAACTGAACCTTGATCAGTAAAATTTCATTCAGAATCCCCTCTATAGCTGCCAGAAGGCAGAAATGCCTGGGTTCCCTGTGGAGAATATCTTTTACTGAGCTCGTCAAGTAAAACAGTTCAAATACAAAGTACTTACTTAATGTTTTCCAACCTGCTAGAATCTGGTTTCAAAGTGTTGGAATGTTTCACCATTTTGCACAGCGTGATCACCAGGAAAATAATATTTAGCTGTTTTAATGGATAAAGAAGCACGGATTAGATCACTATGGACAGCGAGAAGAATACATTTTGCAAAAGTCCTTAATGAGTTTGCCCAGTTCAGGCCCCACAGCATATGGACACAGTACAGTGAGTCAGTTTCATTTATGTGTACAGTGACAGATTCAGGCTGTGAGGAAAACACCCTGCCTATTAAGAGTGATCTAACAGATCATCTGACATGGAACCGAAAGCTCATTAAGTCGGTATCATGTGGTAATGATTAAATTAATTAAAAAACCTGGATTAGTTTCTCTAGATAAATGTAGTCCAGGGCCTAAAAGCCACCTCATAGAGACCCTGAAGAGAATTCTAAGAAGTAATTTGCGTCATGCACCTCCAGTGGAGAAACTGCTGAGTTCTAGAGACCGGGCTGCTAACCTACTTCTTGATGTTGACCAACTAAACACATGGAATGACACTTGGATGATCCACCCACTAAGGTGACCGAGAGGAACCAATTACACACAGTACAGGAAACAGTTAACATTCATGAGAAGGTAAAGTTTTTATTGTCTGCATACTTCCTAACCAATGTTAAAAGTCTTTTGTCTTTTCTTCTCATGTTTACACTGCATGAAACTTAGTTATTTCCAACAGAGTAAGTCCTATTAAGTGTTAAGCTGAATGAACACTTTAAGGGACAATCAAATGCAAACCGTGAGAGACGGAATTTGATCTAGAGGCCTGGATTCTCTACAAGTTTGACTGAGGAGAGGAAAAGGCTGCAGCTTCCAGCCCCAGGCTTAGAGCAGAGGGGAACACTCTTCCGTTTCGATCCTACAACCAGAGCTAAGCTGGACTACCCATGCCTGTGGCATTTCATTCCTTCATTCATAATTCCACTGGCCCCGAGGTTAGATTCAGGAAGCATACACTGTGTGAGGAGATGGACTGTTTCTGGGTAGGAGATACCAACGCAACTGCTACCATCACACTCCTGTTCACCAGCTCGCAGTGCCAAACAAGCACATAACCTCACACGAATTCATTGTTACTTCTGATTTTATAATCAGGAAGCATTATACAGCTCAATTCATTAAAAATCTCCAGCTGTCCCCACTGATGAGCTTGGGAACAAGGCAAATACTTTCCGAGGTGTTTGTTTGTTTGTCTGGCGCACTTAATTATTCCTCTTAGATGTAGAATTTCTTCCTTTAAGGAGTAAAAGGAGGTTCATGAGTGTAACCTACACACGCTGGCAGATGGTCTACCTTTCCACGCTAGTTACAACAAATATCTGTTTTGCCCCTAAGAATATTTAACTTCTTAAAAGAGTTATCAGACAGAAGATAAAACCATAGGAATCATTTCTTGCATTCTTTTTACAGGATTCTTCCAGCTGGTTTATAGACACACTTTTATCCTCAGAGACGGACCACCTAGTACTTCTCACCCAACAAGTATTTTATTGACTGGCCTGTGCTACATAAGGATGTGTTTATCCTGCTGTGGACACCTAAGATGGACTCGGCCTCTGAGAAATTAGAACTCTCTGTAGCAATGAAGTAAATACTGATTGATGACTTTTTAAAGGGCTGTGGTAAGAAGGATTCCTAACAGTTATTAAAAGGGGAAAAAAAACCCAACAATGCCATTAATTTTCTATTTAAGCAGCAGTAGCCTTAACTAGTAACATTAAAAAATGGCTATCATGACAGTGTAGCAAGCCGAGGCTCTGCTGGGAATCTGTTGGATGCCTGTGTATTAAGGTGGCAGCTGCTGACACTCTACGTTTCAATATACTGAATACAAACCACCCAATGTCAAGGTAAACAAACCAATGGACTCCAATTCCTGAGTGCAATGTCCTTCTTTACAAAGATAGATGAAATCTTTCAATGCTCTTTGAGTGCTCTGAATGGAGAGGACGTATTTGTTTGTTTGTTTGTTTGTTTGCTTTTGATACACGGTCTCGCTATATAGTTCCAGCTAGCCTAGAACTTGGCCTTCCAAGTGCTGGAATTAACAATGCATACACCACACCTATCTTAGCCTTTAAGATTAAGTGTTTTAAGAAGACTGAAATGATAATCACTTTAAGAATAAATACACAATATACTCCACCAAAACTTATGATGGAAAAAATACAATGCAAAAAATGACAGAAAAAATAATAAAATGCTTAATGAGTTTTTGTATTCAAATTGTTTTTCAAGTGTCTACAAAATTTCCAATTTAAATAAATGGAAAAAGCAAATGATAGCTAATGACATACTGTCATAGAACTTTCAGTTAACGCACACACTAGGCCTTAGCCTCTGAAGAAAAATGACTTGAAAACACAGAAATAATGGAGCAAGCATATACTTAGTAGGACAAAATGCCACTATTTCTAAACAAATTAGTTATAAAAGGAGGCTCACAAGGCTAAGTCTTAAGGCACAAGATAGCAAAAAAAAATAAAATAAAATATCCATCTAAGAGTTTTCTCCATGCTTATTACATAATAAAATTTCATTGACATATATTATTTGTGGCATACTGAGAAATGGAAATGATTATGGCATAGATATTGAACAGTGAGGAGCCCACCCACCATCACACACACAGGGTGTTCCTGAAACAGAGGAGAATATGGGATGGAACACAATGGTGTCTCACACTCTCTACTGATCCAGCGTTTGAATATTTTAATGCTAAATTTGTGTCATAGAATAAATAATGTTACTACGATTTTTCAATAGGCAGGACAACCCCAAGGAATTATGGCTTCTCCACTTAGCATATTTTAATACACTTCCACTGCCACCTTCTCCTCTACTCTTCCTGACAATCTTAAAATGGAACTGTGGGGGCTCAGATCTAGACACAGAAAAGCAGGTAAAAGCAGCTTCCTTAAAATGTATGGTTCAGAAAAGTCACAACAAGACAAAACAGGCGGTGTTCAAGCAGACTGCCATCCACACACTTGAGTATCTTTCTGTGGGCTTTTCCCAAGACATAAGTGCTGTTCTAGTCCACACTGGTATTTTCTGCTTTGTTTTTTTTTTTTTTAAGTAACAAAATAAGTTAAATAAAACAATAAGTAAATAAAATTTACTTTTAGCTTTTTCTTAATCTATTTTATTTTTACTGTCTTCTATAAGCTTTGAAAAACCAGAGAAATGACAATAATCAGATATTTCCCTGTTTCTTACTGGAAGGCCACAGTCTCTGCTCCTGCCTATCGTCCTGTCTGAGTAGGTCATCCTCTGTCTCACCCTCTGCTCTTTCTTGCCCCCCCAACACAAATACTACATAATACTAATGAGTTTAAACATAGTATGTGAGGATAGCTTCAAAGAGTATATATCAGAGGATAAGGAAAAGTGGTAGGCTAGACAAGCAAAGCTTTGTCTAAACCCAATTATTCACATAAATCGGTAAATTTATGTTATTCGGACTCTGTGAAGTGTGCATGTACCCTAAGTGGATGGGGTGATGACTGGGAAACAAGCAACTCATCCAGGAATCAACAGGAATTAATCCTACATTAACATTGCACTGTGGGCTTGTATGTGCAAGTGGGTAAGAACAAGCCTAAAGGGGTGGCAGAAGGGGAAAAATTCTACTCAGCAAATAAATAGATAGGAAGAATAGATAGAAAAGAATAGAACAGAAAGAGAGATAGTTGATAGATGGATAATCAACCAACCAATCAATGAAACTGGGGCAATCTTCCAATGATTATCATATCATATATTGCATATATGATATCACAATTGCATATATTATTATTAAGTATCACCTATATCGCTAGCATGACCATACAAAAAGAGTTTTTACAAAAGGGAGGTTCCCAGGGATTAGAGGAAAGCATAGTTTGTTTCATGGTCATCAACTCGCTCCACGGAATCAGATCTGCCTGGGCTCAGTGGCTTAACATTCATCTCACAGCTGGCAGGGCCGACATGGATATGATAAGACAGAGGACCAGAAACAGCGCTCCGGAATAACCTGGCTGAACTGCACATGTTCCAGGCCTCCCTGTCCTCCCTGGCAAATGCAAGTCGAAGACCTCGTTTGTGTCTCCAGATCTCTGCTGTTAGCCAAGCAGAAACCGATTTCCCTTGGACGAGCAGCCAGAGAGGTGTTCTCTGAAGGAGACTTCTAAGTGAGTGTGTGAGCTGAACTCTCACTGAACTGAATTAATTATTAATGATTCAGATGGAGCTGTCCAAATGATAAGAACAGCTCCTGACGTGTCGTGATCCAAGGCTTCATTAAACCATTTCAGGCATACTAATGGTTTCCCCCTGCTCATTACTAACTGGCACTTTTCTCATAGATATAATAAGTCCAGTGCCTGTAGGCAAGACATTCTATAGAAAGGCATTAAGTAGGAAGTTTTGTTTCTCATAGTCTCTTATTCTTCTTCAGAGATCAGTATAAAGGCATACCAATTTAATACTATTGTGTTAAAGTGGTTAAAACTCAGAAAAGTTAGAATTCAAAATGTACTTTCTTGAAATCACGAGAAATGTTTTGTTATAAGGATACCTCACAGAGACAGCATATAATATAGTTTAAACTATTAAGACTCATGTCGAAATTAGATCTTAAATGCATTGTATCACCATAGTATCTACTTAGGTGTTTTCAGTATACATATGCAATAAGATCTTATTTCTCCATTTAAATCAGACATTGTATTTCAAGATACTGTTTTGCATTCTCTCTGTGCTGGGCTGATTAGAGGGCAAAGCGATCTCAGAATCTCAAGGATATCCTTATGCAATTGCTACCTGCTGGTTTCTTTGGCTTGTTTTTAGGTTAGGAACAATGTTATCCAAAGCCCTTCATAGTTCAGTCTGAAGGCAGAATAGAGTATAAATGTGAACAAAGACTAATAAATGGCAGGCACTCACGGAAACTGGGAGATGCACTAAATAGAATACCTGGCCCACTTCCTTACTTGGTACACAGTAAATTACTTTCCAAATGAAGAAACGGTTCTTATGTATTAGTGCTCACCTTTAGAGATATAAATCTTAGACAACAAAAGTAAACATGTAACATGTAATATTTTCATGTCTCAAGCATATCTAAAGCAGCCTTTGTATTTAATTTTCCAGTCCAAATGGGTTTTGTAAGGAGCCTATGTCTTTAAGGATGTTAACGTTACATGATAGCCATTAGTCACGTCATTCTAGAATGCACCTGAGAATGTGTTCACATGAACTAAAACCCAGACCTGGGGCCATAACCTGGATAGAATAACCTCATGAGAAAGCATCATCTCAAGAATGATGATGACACATCAGTGGTTTACACGGGCATCAGTTGCCATTTTCAGTTTTGCTTTGTAATGATGTGAAAGAACTGTATCAATGTACGCAGTAGTTTTAGACATTTTAAGTTTAGCTGTACAAAAAATTCTGTTACGTGTTTGTGAGAGTTCTCCGCCAGGTGTCCTTCCTCATCCCTTTACTGCTTGTTCTGAGGTGAAGCTGAAGACTCGACTGCTCTGCTATGCCTGAAGGACCAGGGCCTTACTGTCTCTGTCCCACCGATTCAGGGGTCATAGGTTCTCCGTGCTACACTTGCATGTCCTTCACATGGCTAATGGGATGGCGCTTATGAGGTCTTCACGCTTGCATAGCAAGGGGTTTACGGATTGAGGGCTGACCTCTCCTTTCAGAATTTATTTAGAATACTAGTAAATTCTCCGAGGAGAGGTGGTCTTTAGGCATAGTCAATTAGCCAATGTACAACCTTCAATAGTGAGTCTGAACATAGTATGCAGTGATGCCCTTTTAATAGGCAGGTTCACATCTTCGACTGTAGAGTTAGCAGTGGGAGAGTGCATCTTTGTTTGAGTACCTCTGTTGCAGAAGCAACTGGAAAGGCTGTGAATGTGGAGTCTACTTACCAGAATAATGAAAGTAACGGGGCCAATGAAACTCCATATGAAATAGTTATCAACGTGAAGCCAGCAACTGTTGGGAAGGAAAGAGAATGCACTAAGTAGCTCTCCTGGATCCTGACATTAAGCAGAGACACAGAGCCACAAAAGTCCAGCCAAGAAACCACCCCTTCATTTGCCTTTGAAAATACATTAAGCAGGGGTGAGAAGAATTTTATTAATAATTCCGAGTTGACTTTGACCCAACAAAGTTTAGCGATTCATTTACTTCAACCTACAACAGGTTCACTTTAGGCATGAGACTGGATAAAAGTTTTCAGCGGAAAACCGAAGGCCCACCCCAGCTCACCCCAGCCCCAAAGGCCTGGGACCTTCCCCTTGATTAAAAGTGATGTCAAACACTACTCCGCAATGGGATGCCATTTTCAAACTCTGAATGGAGTGTTCAAAAATGCTTCCCATGTTGATCAGAATTAAAGTGCTTAACAAAATTTAAAGTGTAAGCAATTCACTTTGGTATCAGTAGCAAAAAAGTATAGAATAAATACCTCCATCAGGAATGGACAAGTGCAAGGGGATAAAGAAAACCTCACAGCTCTGCCCCATTAAAATATATGGCGCATAAACGCATTAAGATACACTTTCGCTAGTGGTTCCTATTTCATACAATTCTGAATCCTCACTGAATTTTCTTTATTCGTCTTTCACTACGTCTTTCACTATCTGTAATGTCATGGGTTCCTTGACTATAAATAAATCTCATTAGCTAATTTTATCGGAGAGAAAAAAAAAACACAAATGGAGTTGGAAGTCAAATTTATGCCTTCAGCAAATGAGGCTGTGCCTTCCTTCTGCTGCTCTCCATACATATCTGTGCTTTTTAGGAACAAGACAGAGTGTCTATATTTTAATCCTCGCAAAGTCCCTGGTAAAAATATTATCAAAGCACACCACACAGGAAGGAATGCGCCGCCGCCGCCGCCGCCGCCATGCACGGAGGAGTCAGCCATCCGCCATGCACGAGTCAGCCATACAGAGTGAGTGAACGAAGCGTCAGCTCAAGTCAGATGTTTAAGTTCAGGCGAATTTTTACTTAATATATTTCTGAGGCCAAAACTTATTTACTTTTTCAATTTGTTTCAGGTCAATCTTTTGTGTTAAAAAAGAAAGTCCATAATTTAGAATCTGCCTCACCAGAGAACAAATCCTTTGAACCCAGAAAATTACAGAAGACTTGATTGTAATTTGTGCACTGTGTGTCCATTCTCTCCCCCAGTAAAGCTTTCAGACGCTATTTCAGTCTGTCAAAGACCATGGCTGACAACTAACAGGCTTTAAAAAATTATTCACTTGAAAACCACTCAGGTCACTTGCAATTACTTACGCCTGGACTGTCCCGTAACTCTTGTAGTCAATGGCCGCCGAGACGCCGACCACCGTGGCCGGGAACAGGTACCCAGCGACGTAGTAATATTTCTTCCTTGAATATTCGCTCTCGAAAACCTCAACCAACATTAGGTAGAGCTGCACACCTTCCAGGCACATCCAGGAAAAAGCGGCCAGGAAGAAAAAGTGAAGAAGCCCTGCGAACACGGGGCATGCAATCTGTGAAGGAAAGACACGATAACATCTGTGAGTGTGAGTACACAGTGCCTGCTTCTTCCTCAACCTTCACACAGTCAACGGCAGAAGCGATAGTGTCTGAAATACCTCCTCGGCAGGATTAGGCAGGCAGGCAGGCAGGCACCCACCCATGGTTCTTTCCGTAAGTGGGCACAAGTTAAAGGCATGGTAAATATCAAGAGTACAATACTTGAAGAGCACACCGTCAAGTGTGCCGGACAACCTCGCTGTAAACCAGTACTATTTTGAGATTAAGTATAGCACAGGAAGACAGACCTCCCTCCTCAAAGCCCACAGTGTGTCCCCCTCATATCCACCTGCAGGTGTTTGCTTCACAAGTCTGTAGGCCGTTTGTATGCAGTCCCATTATCTCTAATCTCTATGATGGAATTCTCAAAGTTTGCTTTAATGACAGATACCCTCACTCTAATCATAGAGGATTATTTCCTTTTTGTTTCTGGGGCACTCTTGAATTCATCGCAGATGAATGCAGGGCAGTACAGAAATGAACTATGTTCTCTGTGTGACACTGAGGCCTTGTGATGAGAAATAAATACTTTCAGCATGAAGGAAAGACTGCTGGTCAGTATGCCTATGTAAGCTACATAGGAATTTGGAAAATGCTCATTTCAGGATGGGCAGAAAAACGTACTTGTTCTTTAATACATGAAATGAATACATTCGTAATCACATTACTGACTGAGTTGTCTTATAATTTATTACAATTTATCCTTCACCAGACCATCAACTGCATCAAACCACAAGGGAAAATCCGAACATCAGCATCACACGGACATCCACAGCTAAGGGACAAAGCACCAAAGGGCCAACCAAGGTCAGCGAACTCAACAGGCGCTTACCGTGTATTTTGTCTTATCGATGCCTATGAGAAAAATAAATTCAGCGATGAAAAGGTTGATACAAAGGTTCTTGTGGATAGTATTGCGGTCACTTTGTAGACCTCGGAAGAAACAGAAGGTAAAGATGCAGATAGCCAGGCAGACGAGGGAGACCAGGATGCCCACCCAGGTGATGACTGTCAGCAGCAGGTGGTGAACTCCATCTTTATACTGGAAGACAGAAAGCGGGACAGTCGTCAGCCTTCCACGTTACCAAGCAGAGAGAGAGCAGCTTCCACCCAAGTGTCTGATGAAGAATATTCATGTGTTCAAACACAGGCTCATAGATAAAGATGTTGACTGTTGACAGAGGTACAGGTTGCCTTACAGGATTTACTACTTAAAAGTGACCTAATGAAGGATAAGATTTTATCTAGACAGTGATGCAAGAGGCCAATGCTTTGAAAACTAACTACTGAAACGATTACCTTCAAAGATGCATAAAAAAATATTTACATGGGATACAAACTAATTACAATGAAAATGAATGGCAGTTTAACGATTTTGCAGCTAATATATAACCCAACTTCTAAGTTTTTCTTTGCTCTCTGAGTATGGACAGACTTACAGAGAGATAAATAAACAACACAGACAAACCTGAAACAACTAAGAGTTTTCTCTGGACTTTTGTTGGAGTGAGCAGGGTCTGGGGATAAAATCCAGTGTCTTTCCCATGTTAGGTGAACCCTCACCCACGGAGCCACACCCTGCCCCCATGCTCCAGGGACTGAATATTTTTCCGTATCTACTATCATTCTCTGTAACAACAGGAAGAACTCTGTAGGCATATTCCAGAAGCTTCTCTGATAGGAAACTCAGTAGCTCTCTATATTGTGCCAACTATTACAGCAACATTGTAAGTGAGTGTCCATAATTCAAGATAGGAAGGGGACCCAGCACCTGGGAGCCCGTGTTGTGTGCATATGCCTCCATTTCTAAAAATCCTTGGCTCCTTCTGAAAAACATCTGCCTGCAAGGGTGGGTAGGAACGTAACAGATTTGTTGACTGAGAAAGGACCAAGCCTTCCGAACAAACAAGGACTGTAACAACGATTAGAAACCCACATTACTTTGTTTGCTTTTTAGTTACGATAAGCACCCAAAGATGGACTATTACACAAGCTGTTTCGAATCTCGCAGGTCTTTCCCTGCGACTAATTAGAAGTGCAAATACTTACCGCAATTTCCCTGTGGGCCATGAGAATAGCAAAATTGGTTAGGTGGCTGCAGGCGCACGTTGTGCGAGTTTTATTAGTGTCAACCAGCTTGCAGCCCTGGGTAGACCAATATCCCATCATGGTTCTCTCCGAGTAGTTCCAGAAGGAGCAGTTTGCATTGAAATAATTGTCAGGCTGGGAAATAAAATGACAAGATAAAATTAGGATTTTACACTCAAAGATGGCAACAGCAATTGTTTAATATGTGTAAAAAGGTAATTTAGATTAAACTTTGCATGTTTCGGACTATAAAGTTTTTCATCAGCAAAATTGTGGACTACGTTATCCAGGCACATATCTAGCTTAAAGGGGGTTTTATAGTCCGAAACACTCTAACGTGTACTCTAAATTACCGGGGACCCATTTCACACGATTACAATTTTCATCTGATGATTTTACCTACTGATAGGTATATTAGAATCCTCCCCCCTCACATCCGCCACTTCTCTGATACAAGATTAAAGTTGTGAATTTGTTTTGAGAAAATTCTGTAAGGACTGAATGTCTTTTAAAAAAGTGTTCTGGTTATTTGCAAGTGATGCACCAAATACATTTGAAACTTAGTGGCCCGGTAAGGCTCTCAGGAGGAAATGAAATACAGCAGCTGATCGATAGGCTCTGAACACACAGCCTGTTCTGGACTGTCCTGGCACTTGGTCTTCTGGGCACTCACTCAATCTACTCGGAACAGCCCATCTTCCAACATCATGGTCACTTAGGTATCCATGGATGCTGTGAAGTCCCTCACATAGGTCACGCCTCCTCAATTCTAAATTTTCTAAATACAATCTTTGATTAAAGTTGACCCAAACAGAATTAATTTTTGTATGTACACATGCATGCATTCATACATATGTATGTGTGCGCATACAGGTGTGTGTACCCCATCACGTGGCAGTCAGAAGACAGCCTCTGGCAATGGTCTCTTAGTGGCCTGCGACTTTCCGAGTAGACCACGGACACTGTGGATTTGACCCTTTCTAGCTTCTTTTCATGGGTTTGACTGAATCAAACTTAGGTCTTCCTGTTTGCAATGTAAGCATTTATACCAAATGAGCCCAATATAACTAATTAAAAAATTAATGGCTAGCCATACCACAAAAGCAGCATCTTAAGAGTTAACATGCAGCTATCCTGCTGCTAAGGTAAGAGTTAATTTCCATCCAAAACCAAATTAAAGTCATTTACATTTTCCTGTTGATTACTGAATTAGCTTTCATTAAGAATACACTTAAGTTCTAATAATCACTGAACCGGGCTCATTTAATTTTATGTTCACAGACTTAAATAAACTTGTGTCTCTGACCCAACCCAACATTTAAATTTCAAATGGAAAGGTCTTCGCCCACCCAGGCACCCTCACTCTCAGCCCGGTGACAGCTTGGCCTTCCTTTCTCTGGGGTTTAAAACCTTCTGTGACTTCATTAGCATACATTAGCTTACATCAATGTGTGGCAGTGTGAAAAGCACAGGATCTGTCAGGTACACGCGGCTGGACTCCTTATTGATAGAGACGGAGATGACGGGTGAGTTCACTGCAATGGTGCTGTTCCGACCCATGAGGTCTGCACCCAGCTTTATGGTTGCGTTCTCAGTGCTTAGGAATTGTCCCAGGCTCCGGTAAATGATGAATACCAGCTTGGCCAGCCCTAGGAAGGAAGGAAGACACAGCCATAGCACTCACTACACCTTTGCTCAGGATGAAAGAGCATGTGGTAAGAGGAGGGGGAAAAATGAGAGAGAAAATCTGATGGACTCTCTAAAGAGATGTACATTAAGTTTAAAGAAAAAGTGATAGGAATTATTTTAAATGCTAAGGCATTTCCATTGTGTTAAGGATAAATTATCAAGACAGAACAGGTTCAATTCAAAACTTACAAAAAAAAAAAAAAGGAGGAGGAGGGGTAAGTAGGGTGGGAAGGGGGGAGAGGAGAGGCAAAGAGCAGGGCATGGAAGGCAGTGTGGTCTCACCATTCCTGCTGTTCTGCTTCACAGTGTTGGCAGAGAGCTGGATGGAGCTGCCCAACCCTTTTAAGCCCAGAGGGAATTTAAAGTCTTGGACCTGCCCTTCTGTGCTGAGGACGGCAACTTCCAAAACTGGATAAAACAAAGACAAAAGGGAGAGGGAGGGAAAAAACGTTGCTTAAACTGTAAACAGACAAAAGAGAATGAATGCCACAGGAATTACACTTTCTCCTTGCAAAACTTTATTATTGGGGTTTCTGTATTGAGTTAACTTTCCAAAGACCCCTCCCTCTTAGTGGACACAGAGTGTAAAGTACAAACCTGAAAGCCTTCTCCACACAGGGACACCACTTTCTAGGTAGAGGGATTTTAATAGCATTCTGTGCATCAAGTTGGCAGTTACATGTTTTTCTAATTTCTACAAGCAGTGAAATGAGTAAGGTACACTCATGAAAAGCTGTCAACAGGCAGATGTGACTTCACTCCCTTTGTCAATATAAACATATCTCTGCACTCTCCATACCCTTATATACTATTCTTAAATTTTGTTTTGTTGTAAATATGAAAACACTGGTGTTCAAAGATCTCTGGAAGGAATTCAGCCCCAAATCAAAACACTCAGCTGCAAGCTTATAATGAAGCCCCTGCAACTTCTGATTCCCACCAGTGCAGACACAGACGACTGGTTATACTGGTTCAAGCTGGAAGGTATCAAGCAGCTGGTGGGTGGATGGTCCCCCTGCTCATGTCAGATTCTTTGTGTAATGGGCAAGAGATGCAGTGGGGAAACACAGCTAACAAGTATTTCTCCAACACCTAACAACTAAGGCCCAGAGAGTCATCACAGAGCGGCAAGTAGGGACAGGCATGAAAAATATGAGTTCAAACTCATCCTTAGTTACACAGAGCATCCCAAGCCAACCTGACCAGATGAGACCCTGCCAACAGAACCAAACAGAGCAAAATATTCACCACGCACGTGCATGTGCGTGCGCACATACCCTCGCACCTCTGATATATAATTATTTCCTCCCTATATTGAATGGGGCTATAATTACTAATTATTTCTCTTAAAGAGCATATAAAACAAAATATTCTCAATTTTCATGCAAATTGAAATGTGCCGGACTCACATGTAAGAATGAGCTAATTTCATCTAAGTTATATTTACTTTTTAGCTTAAGAATTAAATTCATAGAAAAGAAAAACTAATCTGAAATTTCGACAAGCAGATTAATACTATACATGGCTACTGGTTTTAGAGGAAATGAAGCAATGTTTATGAAGTAATCGCCCTAATCAAAATAGGTGTGCATCAGCCACTGAGCAGTGAAACGGAGAGCAGAAACATTTTGGGAAATGAAAACCGACTGAAAGAAACGACAAAGCTTCAGTGGTGTCTGACCTTCCATATACCAAGTCATAGATTTCTGCATACTTAATTTTAAATACATTTTCCATCTTCTTTCAGAAAACAAGATACCTATGTGTATTGACCAATTAATAAGCTTCTTACTGAGTAAATTGTTGCAAAAACAATCCTTAGTAAACTATGCAATATGGACACACTTTAAATATAAGAGCCTGAAGAAATCAGCAAGTGTATTAATTAGTATATTAGATAATGATAGTAAAACTCATCCAAACTTAAAAATTTAAAGATTAGCAGAAAAAAACTGGTATATTTCAACTTGCTAAAAAAAATAATTTTTCAAAATAAAAGGAATAAAGAAAGCACTCAGGCCCTGAGCCGGAATGTTTCCTGTCAGACTAATTAGGGTGCCCAATGCCCCAGGACGACCAAACACCCTTAAGAAAGAGTGACAGTCACCAGTGTGCTTTATTTATTATCACTGTAAGATACTATGTGATAGTAATAAAAAACCAAAACCAAAACCTAAGAAACACAGGCAGCAAGGGAGCCCTAACTAACTCATTATTCACAGCAAGCATAATTAAGAAATGAGCTAGTACGTAAGAATGCCTTTTAGTTTGAAGAACTCTGGTACTCCAACAATCTATAAGTGAAGCTTAATTCTAATAAATATTCGAACAAGACCTTACGAGTACATGGAACTTCAAAAATTGATTTTAAAATTCATATGCATGGGACGTACACAAAGGCAGCCAAGGAATTTCCACAAGGAGAGATGCTGAAAGATTCACAAGCCACTAGCATCGCAGAAAACAAAACAGAACCAAACAAAAGCCAGGTGTATGAGACCTTACTCGCACGCTGATATGGTAGGCCTTGATGGATGCCAGAGACAAGAAAGAGAGCACATGGTGTGCTTATAAAAGTTCAGAGAGAGCTGGTTTATCCGTATGGAAAAGGCCAGATTAGTCGCTTCTACCACAAAGAACAATCAAACAAACTCTAGAAAGACTAAAGCCAAGTGTAAAACCACAAAGCTTTAATCTTATCAATGTACAAAGTTATAATGGATGGATGGGGTCCTTATGAAGTCCAAGTAGAGGAAGGTTTCTAAAGCAGGAAGCAAAGATAAAACTTCTTAGATATCAAAAACTTCAGACCTAAAATTAAAGACTAATTAATTAATTGTACCCTATTACTATTTAAAACAATACCTTTAACTTTGCTAAAAAAAGGGAAAGGAACAGAGTATTTTTAAACTATATAATCCTCAACAAATTAGTGACCAGAACACATACAAAACTCAGAGAAATAGAGAAATTGAGAAATGTTGAGAACAGCAAATTCACAGATAAGAAAATAAAACAGGCCAACAAAAGTAATATAAAGGGATGCTTCAAAACACCAGGAACACAGCAAATCAAAGCAGCAAGGGAATCGTTCCAAAGTGATCAACACCATGTATGCTAAAACTTAGTCTTAGCCCGTGGCAGTGTAGTATTTTAACCAATGAGCATAGAAATGGAAAAAATCTGAATAAACAAAAACCTGGAAAATATTTGGTAAAATGGATTGGCATAGTATGTCCTTGAAAATGTTTCTTTAGGATACATGCACGTATGTCCGTCACCAACTTTACCACTCAGGGAGCTTCGGTATTGCCTGTGTGTTTTAACTAAAGTGAAGAGAGTACAGTATCACAGGGGCTGAGTGGCCAGTGCACTGATGTTTATGTGGGTTGCTATGGTACATGCCTTAGTCAACAGACAGTAGAAGGCACTTGCACTTGAGTTTCTGGAGAGCTATCCAAAGTCTTACCACTGCTTTTCTTCCTCCCTCACCTAAGACCCTGGCTGCAGTGAGATGCAGGTGAGCCTCTGAGGACAATACTGATGGGGCCAGCAGAGCCACCAAGTCCTAGGTGAGTCTAGACTCCAAGGAGTAAGAAGGGAATGCAGAAAATGTTTTAACAGTCCCAAGCCTGGCCTCCTGTCTACACATTAGGAAGGAAGAGTTACCTTTGCTGTTGTGAACAATATTTAACTTTTTCTTTCCAGCAATAATACAACTAAGTCTGATGTGACCGGGGTAGAGGTATCATTCTGGCTATTCTGAAAATAAAGGGATGAAAATCTTGTAATAGATGTTTTTAGGCTCATACTTAAATTATCCAATTAATCTTAATGTCACAAAGAAAGGCAATGGAACACTAAGCTATGCAGTGTTACGCAACAGGAGTTCCTGAGGTAAAAATATCACACTTGGCCTGATGAAGCTGATAGATAACTAGTGTATCAAACGCAGGTGAATGATGAAGTCATCCAATTCCAAAGGTGCAAACAGCTAAAAGGGTTAATCACCTTCCTCTTTTCACTAATAAAACAATAAAATTTTTAACATGCACTCTTTGAATGGAAATGAATTAAATATGGAATAGATATATAGACAGACTATTATATCCACTTTCAAATAAAGGATTAATACATCCACAAGAAGAAAAGGTGCGTGATTATTAGCCTCAGAACTTATTTTCTGAACGCTTATCTGTGATTTTCCTTTCTCTTAAAAAGGACACTGAGGATTTCACATTCATAATGATAGGGCATTATGATTTGCTATAGAATTATACAGTGGTGAGAAGTGGAAGAAAGATAGGATTAGACAGATGGAAGATGCTGAAACCTTTCAAAATCATGTTAGAAAGTTCTGCTGTTCCCACGAGAGCAAAAGAAAAAGAAGTCTCTCACTGAAGCAAGTACTCAGTGTGCAGGTTTCTGGCCAAAGACATACACTAAGAATACATAGAGAATCCTTATTGCTTACGAGTCCAAAAAAGCAAAACAAAACAAAACAAAACAAAATAGCTGAACTAGAGCAGAAGAGATTAAAGAGCCTCTATAAAAAGATGAGTGAAAGGGCCATAAACACATGCAAAAATTCAAGTGAATGATACTTTGTTACCTCCAAGATCGCATCTGCTATCCAAGGAGATCAGATCTCCATCAGAGTCACCCACAAAATAAACACAGGTTGCTTAGTAGAAATGAAAAGCAAACCCACACCAGATAACAATGCAAACTACTGATCATGGGCAACATTAAAAAGCTCAAGTCTTGGAAAGCACGGAGAACTGATGGGACTCTCATTCACAGCCTTCAGAGACCAAATGGACATAAGAGTCACCCCGTGGTAACAGCTAAAAACCTGCGGTGTGAACAGACACCCACAACTGTGAGTGCTTTCTAAAAATGGCGCAACTCTGAGCAGGAAGACTGAACTACAACCATCAGTCTGGATGGAGAGAGCTCAAAATTAACTCAACATAAAAGAAGCAAGATTCAAAGAGGAATGCAAGTCAAAGTCTAGGGGCCAAGCTCACTGACAGGAAGCAGTGGTTTCCTGGGGCAGAGGTGGGAAGGACCACCTTTTGAAGATAAAAATGCAGCCTAGGCTGATGAGTGGGTGAGGAGCAGTTGCTGAGGATTCGTGAGAACCAGGCATTCAAGTAGACACAGCGGCATAGGAAGTGGACCTCAATGTTGATAGCAGATGCTGTCCTCAGACACTCACACTGCTCTGTGGCCTCATATGGCACATGCGTAAAGCACACTAGGAACAGAACACTAACTGCTAAGAAGAAAACCAACTTGTTTTAATCACTGAAGATATAGCCATCCTCTACACGTTTACACAAGAGCTTCAAAAAATATATAAGGAAATAGTAGGCTATTCTCATAGTATATTTAAAGACAAGTTCTAGAAAAAAACAAAGTTTTCTTCATGCTTAAAACAACACATTTTTAAAATAAAATTAGAAATAAAAACTTTCCTCCATGCTGATAACATCAAGGCAGTAAGTAAAAAGAGAGCGTAAATTCCAATTATGGGTTAGTAATACAGTAAAATGTTACAATGTATCCCAAATGGATATTCACAACATCATTAAGCTTAAAACTTTAATAGGAAGACCAATCCTTCCAAGCTCAGAAAGATGTTTTAGGAAAATGATAATATCCACAAATTTAATCTTTAGAGTTTTCTAGAATTGAGACAAAAAATATGTGGAATATAAAAATAAAACATGTTTTATGGATGGGTATGCAAGAATTTAACATGGCCCTTCAAATATTCATTCACAGTTGAAGTTAAAAGAAAAAGTTTAGATTTCTTTTTTAAATTAACTTTTAGAAAATGTGGGGAACAAATAGAAGTCACAAAATGTCATGCTATGTAAGTCCAGGACATACTCACTAAGAGGATGGGGTCCACCCTACTCTGTGCTTAGGGGATACCGCTAGACACCATTGAGTGGTGTTAAATGTGCATTCATCTGAAGAATGTTAGCAGCTCAGAAACTGTCTGGCGATAATGAAAGTTTGGGAGTTTTATTAATTTTTTATTATGAGTAAACTATGTGAATACTTTTTGGGGGAGGTATATTCTTTTAGAGAAAGGGTCTCTCTGTGTAGCAAACCCTGGCTGGCCTGGACTTGCTTTGTAGTCCCGTCTCTGCCTCACAAGTGCTGGGATTTAAGGCATGAGCTACCACACCTGGATGAACACATTTTATTTTGTAAAACAACCAGATATCGAAGACTATATGGTAGGTACATCTTTTGATTTATTTATATGCTGAAGTTATGGGATGATTTATAATTTCTATGCCTTGGAAGAAATTCTTAGTATTTTATTTCATTTGAAAATTTTATATATATGAAATAGACTTATGTTTAAAATTCAATTCAGGTGCCATATTTGAGTTATGTCTATTTTTTCAGCTGTTAATGTGCCACCATCCTATTGGTGGTCATGAAAGGTCAGTAAGACAGGGCATTCCAGGCAGAGACTTCATTCTTTCTGTCCTGAAGGAGTCATCATGGCTGCTGGTGGAACAATTAGCGCTCTTCCTCTTTTTCATGCTTCTTCCCTTTTTCACTGATAATGGGAACCTTTTATTTCAGTAAGCTATCTAGTAAACTTCGGGTGAGGTCAACCTCACCAAATAATTATCCACTCTGAGTTGGAGAAATATAAATATGAGGCTCTCCCCTCCTACCAAATATTGATAACAGTAGATTCTGACCTTCATTGGCAATATTTCAACTCTTGACTACCCTTCAGAAATATTGGAAATTTGACAACCTGGAAAGAAGGCTAAAAGTATGTCCTTCACTGATAGTATTTTTAATGGGAAGAGAAAGACAGCCTCACAAGGACTAGGCTGACCTCCACCTCTTGACCTTCCAATATCTGTGAAATAGTCCCTGTCCTACATGGTGCTGGGGAATCTAACCCAGTGGTTTGCACATGCACCAACTGAACGCCAACCTCAACGGTTTGGTTGTGTGAATCAGGCTCTCATACTATATAGCCCAGGGTGGCCTTGAACTCAAAGCAATCCTCCTGCTGCAGTCTCGCAAATTCTGATATTACAGGTGTGGACGATTAACTTTCCAGCTATTAAATATCGCATTTACCTAAAGGAGGTTGTGTTTACTGTAAACAGTCGCACTCAAGTTTTATGAGCTAAAATATCGGACTGGAGGAATATTGTAAGTGATTTAAATTATTAGGAATGTTGTAAAAGAGGAAAAGCACTTGCCACCTTCTAAATATGAAGCACTTTCATCCCATAAGCAATCCATATTCTAGCGTTTAAGTGCTCCTAGTTTTTTTTCCTTTAATGATTTTTCAACTGAAAAATTTACACATACTCAGAAAAACAACTTCTATAAGCTATAGGCAGATTTCAGCTTAAGCATTAATTCTATGAAGTACGATCAATAATTTCTTTTCCTTAAATAACTCATCAAAAGAGATCGTCTGATACTGGGGGTGGTACATCCAGAACACAATCTCTTCTCTCTTCAGCGTCTGTCTTCCAAATCAAATGTAACCACAGATGCACTCACCAATATTTTCTGTTGGCATGGAGACCCTGGTTGGTTCCAAAAGGTTGTCTGCTAGGACGAATGCTCCTTCCTCCAAGGTATCCAACAACATTGTGGCTGTGTGCGCCTGCTCTGAAGAGTTCATGTGTTTCCAGGATTCCAAAGCCTCGGCTCTCAGAAGGTTGTCTACCGTGTCCACAATTGCCTGCATCCATTAGAAAAGTGACCATTAGTTCTGACAGCCTCTAGAACATGGGGGATTGTCAATCGCTGACTGGTGACAACTGTGATGTTTACCTGACGTGAGGATTTACTTTTCTTTCATGAGCTGGGCAACTGTAAGTACTACTTCAAAATAGCTCTAACTAGACAGGAGCAAACAGCTGCCTGACATTAAGGAGTCCTTAAGAAAGTGGCTTGCTTCTCATTTCTCTAAGCATATGGCAACTGTTGCAGGGGTCATGGGACTCTCAGCAGCAGCTCTGAATAACACGAGTGGTCACTCACAACTGTTACACTGTTTGTAACTTCAGATTTTAAATGTATGACTAGAAAACACTGATGTTTCTGGAGCAGGCCAGCATCCGCCAGAAATTTCACTCATGATGTTCTTTTGTACTCAAGTAGGTCAAAGTGCTTTACATACTTTTTCTGTCTGTTACCACTTGAGGGGAAGGGTAAGCCCTATAAAGATTATAAGCTATATTTTGGCCCTTCCCATCACCTATATAACACACATAACTATATGTGTGAATATGTTAACTCCTATGGACTGGTCTGCTTTTACAGGGATGAAGAAAACAGGCAAAATACTGAAAGGCTCTAGTGATCATTCAAGGAGAGTCAAAATATATAAGGTGTTGAAAACAATTGAGCTGCAAATATTCCTAAGTGCTGGTGTCATTTAACCCCATGCAAAACAGCATTAAATAACAATATAGCTCTGTGGGCTAATCCATTGGCGGCAAGCACTTGCAGTATTTAGGCTACAGTGTGCAGTGCTGTACATAGCTGGACAGGAGCAGTACATGTGTTTACTATTCCACATGCCTACACATAATGTGTCACTAGGCTGCTATCTACATTGTTCTGATCCATTGATAATCGCTGAAGAAATATATCATGCCATCTACGGAAAACACAATGAACTTTTTTTTTTTAAAGAGGTTCTGTATGAGCAAGAGGAAAAGTTGAGGCTATTGTCAGAGTAAGATTAATTAGCTTAATCCATCTTAATACCCTCGTTCAGTCTGCCTTGTGAGCCACCATGACCTCCCTGGCAGGTGGAAGGTACTTCCAAGTGGTGGTAAAGGCTTTTTCTGTTCATAATGGGAGACAGAATAGTCCAGACTGCTCACACGCACGCTTCTTCAGCCAATAACTAGACTGGAACAGAAATTGGTCTGCTGAGGCCAGATTCATTAGTCACCAAGAAGTACAGACTAGAGTCTCTAATCTAAGATACAAATGAATTCACTGTAGCCAAGTACAAACTTACTTCATTTGCATAGAGTAAGTCTGATTTGTAATTTAAGGAGGCTTATTATTCTTGTCTGAACAGAGAAGCTCATTTGAAACACATTGAAGATGACACTGGTCAGAAATTAAGGTCATATTGAGGTTTACCATGTGAATCTACTCCTCCTGATGGCATGCTAACATCAATGCGAAATGCTCCTTCTTTATTACCACTTGTGATTTCCAGGTAGGATCAAGGTCTATCATTAGCCTAGCCATATTCCTGCAACAGGCTTTCCTTGCCAGAGCTGGGGGAAGCTGACTCTTGGCTCAGTGAGGTAGTCTTGGGCAACATACTGGTTGCTGCATTCCACACATTAGTATCTTAAGGAGAACATTAACATCTGAGTGTGAACTACTCCACAGATCTGTATCATTTACATCCATAATCAGATTCTTAACAGTTGTTTGTTGTTGTTGTTGTTGTTGTTGTTTTGAACATGACTACCTGCAACCTGATTTCCCTCTGCCCGGCTCAGAGCCAAAGGTGCCATTTGCTAACAGGTGAGATACTGTTCTCTGTGCCTAATCCTTGACCTTGCTAATGGGTCCCTGTTTCTTATGCCCAGCCCTGACCTGTCAATCAAGTTTATGAGGTTGTAGCTTCTGAGTAGCTTCTCATTTACAAAACTACACAAGTTCTTTCGTTTGTTCTACCACTTTGTGAAGCCGTCCTTTTGGGTTAGATTTACCAAGGTAATAGCTAACTTCCTCTCCTCAACAACAAGAAATTTCTAATCTACAGAGCAAACCAAAATATAATAGTATTAGCTTGGCTTGATGGCAAGGAGAGCCTCGGCATGCTGCCTATCATGTTAATAAACTAGGAAAAAAATCCCTGGCCGTGCGTGGCACAGAGTGCCTCTTTGTTCCTGGGCACCTGAGAAGAACTCCCACCCAGCAAAGACCGAAACCGCCACTTCAACGTTCATATTTTACTTCTGGATACCCACACTCATCAGCCTGCTTCCTTAAGCGAGTTCCCAAAAGGCAAGAACAAAGCCTAATTTATTGAAGAGTACACCCCAGAGATCAGAAAGCAGTGACTTTCACATGCACATATATTATGCCCATACAGTCTTTGATATGATAAACTGCCAAGAATATATCATAGCTGTTTCAGGTTGAATCCAGAGATGGTAACAGAAAACAAAGGGACTACTGTGTGCTTTCTTCCAATTCAGAGGATATTCATTGAAGTTTTTGTAATTTTTTTTTTTAATAAATGGGAAACCAGCAAAAAATGTTCAGTAAACTGTTATTGGCTTGTTCCGAGAGAAGCCAACACTGGTACAGCTGATATGGGGCACATTGTATAATTATCAAAGACTGAGAACTCGGAGTCATGCAGCAAGAGCAGCAAGATGGCGTAAGCGTGGCAGGCAGCCGAGGAGGGGAGGGAGCAGGGGACAGACAGGAAAGATACCTTAAGGTAAGCCCTGCATGTCTTCTCTCGTTTTTGGAGCTTTTAAGTAAAAGAAAAGAAAATCAGAGGTTAGATTTTATCTGCTGAAAAAAAAAAATGAGGAAAGAAAAAAATCCTCAGAGATTAAGTTGGTGTCCCTCCGTTCTAAAGGTGACTAGGTACAAATATCTTCTGGGCATCTGGGCCACTCCACTCATGGCCAAAGCTCTGTTTTTGCCAAATTTCTTTTATTTTATTTTATTTTTACATGAGAAAAAAAATGAGAGAAAGTAACAGTCCACCTATCAGTGGCTAACTCTGGATTCCAATGAACAGGATATAAACGGATGTGGTGAAGTGCACTCAGCATGTGAGAATGCTCAGTGTGGGTGCTCAGCTTCCTTTCTCCCCAGAGCTGCCCCTAACACCGCTGGGTATCACACCTTTGCTTCGAGCACTAAGAGCTGCATGCTTTAATACAATTCATTAATCATGTGACCTATAATCACTCTAGGCACGAAAGCTAACTCTACAGCAACCGACCGTGCTGACCAGTCAGATGCATGAAATCACCACTCACTAAAATCTAGCGTGATTGGTGTCATTTATGTCTTTGAGGAAGAGGAGAACGGTGCTCCTTTCTCGGTCATTCTCCGTGAGAAATGGGCACACTGGAAGTTGCATCTCTAAGTGTGTGTCTTGGTGCCTGGCCACAGTGTTGAGGGCCAGAGAACCACCTCACACTCAGACCCAAGTCCTGCAGTGCCGAGATCTTACCTTGTTATAGCTCCTCCTATAGTTCCTCCTACCTTGTTATAGCTCCTCCTACCTTGTTATAGTTCCTCCTACCTTAATATAGTTCCTCCTACCTTGTTATAGTTCCTACTTTGTTATAGCTCCTCCTCCTACCTTGTTATAGCTCCTCCTACCTTAATATAGTTCCTCCTACCTTGTTATAGCTCCTCCTACCTTGTTATAGCTCCTCCCAGCCGAATCCTTCTCACTCGGCTTCAGCTCCTGCAGCTGAGCATCCAGGATGTCCACCAACTGTTCCATCAGCCTCACAGAGGAGCTCACGTCCCCTGCAAACACATGGCCCTTGGTGTGCTTAGCTAGTTCATTGGCCAGACTCGCAGCATTCTCTCCACTTCTGATCTGAAAAGGCAATGCACAGTATCTCAGTAAACTATCTGTGGCTTGTTAGTTCTCTTTAAGCACCTCTGTTGTGGTGGTGGTGGTGGTGGGGGAAACATTTGCAAATAAGTCAAAATCTGCAACTAATTGAGACCGGTAATGTTTTCTACATCTCAGAAAATTAAAGGCTTTTAGATCCTTACCACAAGAAATTCTCTTACACACACACACACACACACACACACACACACGAAACAAAAGGAGAAGGCTGGAGACATCCTTTTGGTTCCCTACCCCACCCCACCCCTGTCGGCTCTCATTTCCCCGCAACCACTATAAGTTGTTACTTTAATTTTTTAAAACTTATTCCAATGATATAGATTTTACATCAGAAGGCAGAGTGATACCCCGAATTATCAACTAATGTCTGTATTTCAAGAAAACTAGATGGAGAGAAAATTAAGAGTACTACAGTCCAGTGCAAAATTCCAAGTAGAGGAAACCACTCACTAAAGACTAAGGTTTGCTTCAGGTTCACTTTTCCTCATTGTCTTGCAACCCCGTGTGATACAAACGTCTGTTTGCATTCTTGTAACCCCGTGTGATACAAACGTCTGTTTGCATTCTGAGGGTTCAGCTGCAAACTTATGATACTTGATTTATTGGGCCAATACACTATTTGTCTCGTGAACATTAAAAGAATACAGACAAACTAAATATGAATGAAATTAAAACAATTATGCACTAGTTAAACAGCTTAACACAGAAAACAGCTTAACCCCAAACAAATCTAACATTTAATGTCTAGTTTACAAACTATACCTTAAAAAACAAAGCAAACAAAAACCAAAAAACTTTTGTGCTGAACAAAGCCTTGGTTTAACACAGAAAACTAAACTATTTATGTTAGAATGTCAAGTTCTCAAACGGTGCATCCCATCAGAACATTCCAACCCACCTTTTGGGCCAGTTGATTCACCCAGTGAGATGTGCAGTTGCTAAGATCAGGGCCCTTCGGGTTCCATGTTCCTGTGGAAGCCATGCACAGATACGAGGCCGTTCCTACAGCAGACGCAGAGAAGAATAGTGAGGGAGGCTGATGCTCTGCTCTGCGAGCTTTTGGGAAACTGACTTTGATGATCCTAGGCTGGGCGTTACAGTTTGAATGAGTGCTATTCCAAGTAGTTGGCAATAGCTGACAAAAAGCAGCAGGCAGTACAAAAGATTGTACACTAAATATAAAGTAAGCATGGGACATCAGGCATTTAGAGCAGGGCTGGGGGAACCAAAACGCCCTTTCTTCTCCTGGGGCTCATCCAAGAAAATGGCTGTAATGAGAACAGCAGCTGTAGGGGACCCTCACCCGAGACTTGGGACAAAGACTCAGGTTTGACTTAGGTAATGGAGAGGCAATTCTGTGCCTGACTTAAGTGACAGTCACAATTTAAAAACCATTACATTGCGAGAAAAACAAAAAAACAAACAAACAAAAAACCCAAAAAACCTAAACCTATATTGCTAATATAATGAAATAATGATATTGGCTCGTCTAAATATTTCCCATTAACAAAACCTTTCTGGTCTTGCTTAGAAGCTACTTATTAAACTATAAAAGTGTGCACTGTGTGGTGCAGGAAGTACCTCTTGTTCCCTTGGGACAGGGCCGCTCAACCATCATCCCCCTTTGAGTCTGAGGCCACTTTATGCCCTTCCAGTCTAACGCTTCGCAGAATCTCTCTGGCAGGGGAAAAATATTTGTTACAGGAGGAATTTTGGTTGTAGAGACTGCTGGAGGTGGCTGTGTCCCTCTGCTTCCTTCCTGAGGACCAGCTACAGTGCTGCTCACGGGGCCTCGCTGGGAGGTACTGCTTGTGGTTGATACTGTGGTTTTGGACAGCTCAGCTGAAGAAGTTATTGTCACAGCTGTGGTAGGCACTATGAAAAAAAGATGAATGTATTAATCTCAAACACACCATCATGCTCACCTAGAGGTGTGTGTATGTGAATATACGTACATACACACTTGCATACCCCTTCACCCATCTGCATTCCCCAAATCAACAAACAGAATTATAGTAGGGAAGGAAAAGAAGAAGAAGAAAAAAATCACATTTATTACAATTTATTTATTGGTCTAAAAGGTGATCCCAGATCTCGGTGAAATATGGTCACATGACTTAACTGTAATTTCCTCATAAAGCTCTGAGGGTCTCAAATCTCTAAGGATGTGGCTCTTACTACAGTTCCACATGTTGTGCACACCCGCAACCATAAAACTATTTCATTGTTATATCATCATAACTGTAATTCTGCTGTGGTTACATATCATAATGGTAAGGATCTGATGTGTGGGATATCTGCTGTGTGATCCCTGCTAAAGAGTCACTCGAATATCAAGGGGTCACAACCTATAAGATGAGATCCCCTGCTCTAAAGAAACGAAGTAAACGCAGAAATATATTGTACAAATATATTTCATAAACAAAACCAAAAGATCAAGAGGGGTAAAACCCAAAAGCCCACTGACAATTACGGATAATTAGGATGATAAAAAGACCTGAAAGTCACCCATTCTATACCCAGGGAAACAAACGCTGACATCTTTCCAGCCGGCAGCCATTCTTGCTCGAGGGATTTTGAGCATGCCTGATTACATCCAAACAGAAGATAAGTTTGGCACGCTTATTCTGCTCTGGGTTTAGTTAGCATCTTTACTTCGCAAAGGTGAGGATGAAAGGGCAGAGCTCCCCGTGTAGTCTCTTATCCAGACAGGAATTTAAAAGAGACCGGGAATCCAAAATTCACTTTTCACTATCTCACCAGCCCGTAGCAGACAACACAAAAGAACTACAGTCACAGATTTCAAAATAAACAAAAAGGAATTGTTGTAAGGAAAGGGTTTGTCTTCTAAAAAAGTCAACTAGATTCTAAAACAAGAGTGCTCAATCATTTTCTCCGTTAAAACTAAGCATTAAAGAAACATGTCAGCAAGAATATAGTAACATTTAAAATCTGTCAGAAGGATTCTAAAGTTTTATCTACATTTATTCTTAAAATCTTACATGTGGGTTACCTTAAATTTAAGGTCCATAAGTTATTCTTAAACCAAAAAAAAAAAAAAAAAAAAATTAACACTGATGTGCTCAAATGAGAATTTACTGTACTCCATCACTACATACAATGAACATATATAAATTAAAAAATATTTTGTTTTACCTATACACAAGAAACAAGCTACAATACTGAGCACTGAAAAGTATATTTAAAATCACTCCTATGTTTAAGACTTGAGGCTCTGTCTTAAAAACATTCATGAAATTAATTCTCACAGGTTGAGAGCATGCGAAGATGATAATAAAAGGTATCTATCCATTTCTGATTAAATATATTACACTTAGGTTTTCCTCTCCTCCCATCTCACTGGGAAACTTTTAGGCATGTGTTTTATTTCTAAGCTAAAGTGAACGGCTGTATGAGAACATCTATGTACAAACAACATGCCTGGCCAGCTGCTAGGGAAACCAATCAAACTGTCTCTGTCTGTGAGACAAACCCTCGCAACATTCAGCTAAACCTGTGACATTTTCTTTCCATTACAATGCAGGGGGGGGGGGGGGGGGGGGGGGGGGGGGGGGGGGGGGGGGGGGGGGGGGGGGGGGGGGGGGGGGGGGGGGGGGGGGGGGGGGTGTAGGGTGTGGGGTGTGGGTGTGGGGGGATTCCAGTGCTTTCACAATCTTTAGCAAAGTACCAGATGACAGTGGCTGAATCAAGTCTCCAGGAGGGAGCAAGGAATCAGAGAGTGGAGAGATAAAAGAGCAGGACACAAGGCCTTGGAGTTACAGCACCTTACACATCGCCTGACACTACACTCATCAGTACACAGGGGACCACTCAGATACATATTAATGCCACAAGTACTCACTGCTAGCTATACATCAGTAAAGACTCAGCCGATGCAAATATCTGGATCTCCACTGGATTCACAGAAATCTCAGAGAACACACTGCAGCCGTGCATTCGTATGTTTTTCAATATATTAAACCATAGGGAGTAACTAGAATTTGTGGGATGTTGGACGACTGAAACTTTGTGATACTTCAAGGCATAAATTTTTATATGTAAAAGGCGTTTCTAAGAATCATTAACTCTTCGAGTAGAGACAAAAGAAGGTGGGGCATCTGGCAATGATCTAAGCTGGTGGTATTTTGTCAGCATTCATAGGCAGATGTCATGACAACCCACAGCCTGGATCAATAATAGATCAAGTCTTACCACAGCTCCATGAGGCAGGCACAAATTGTCTTTTCATACACATGGAAACCTGGTCATGGAGAAGTCAGGTGACTGGTTTAAGGTCACCCAGTTATCATATAAAATGTTTGATCTTACCTTTGTAGGTAAGAGGTTGTTCAAAGGCGGAGAAAAGGACAGTCCTACAAGGCAGTGTGCCTTTATTCTGGGATATGGGAAGACCAGGTTTCACCTTGAATGTGGCAAACGGTTCAGACTTTGAGAATACTCTCCGAAGACCAATACGAAAGAGAACGGTAATATGGATACCAACCCTTTTACAAGGTTCTGTTTACCAGGTCATCCTACCAAACACTCAGTTGGGCTGACTTAGCACTCTGACTACTGTGTGTTGTTTTAGTGATACCAAAGAGCCAGTGCTAACAAACACGTTGACTGGTACCCAGGAAGACTGTAATGGGTAGAAAAAGATTTCTGTCTACCTAAGTACCCAGGGATGATCTGTGGATTGCCAGGCTCTTCCTCTATCACTTTGAGAACTATATTCAAGTGCACTAAGGGAATCTTACCAAAGTTTGATCGTTCACTCACTGTTGAATGAATGACTTCCAGCTAGATACTATCCAAGATGGTGAGACACAGTGCACACCCATTAAATTTACCCTCATGCTGTTGTATGAAGAGTGTTTACTATCAGTGGGAAGATATTTAGAAAATGTGATATGTTGAATATTTTATACATATAACAAGATGGCTCCTTTGCTTACGTATGACCTCCTGTTACAAAATTATCAGACTTCTCTTATTCAAGACAAACAAACTAAGTAAGGATAGATAGGACTAGTCTGTTGCTAGTATTTTGGATATTAGATCTATAGGGAGAGTAAGAGATAGCAAGTTATATGGATAGACTGATGAGTTAAAATAGGCCCAAAAAGGGTTTTTCTGAGACCTGTTCTAGACAGACCAAGTTAGATGTAGTTTAAGACAACAACAACAACAACAACAACAACAACAATGACTCATGGTGGAGAAGAAAAGCCAAATATTCAAATATGTATATAAATATATCAGGAGACAAATACTCCACTTCTGGCATCAGAAGCTGACGGTGCTTGAGCCATCACTGAGAGCAGAGTGGGACAGGACAGGCTGGCCAGGCCCACAAGCACAAGAAGAGACTGACGCTTTCTCAGCTCCCTCTGTACCGTTTGCAACATAAAATCTACAGCCTTTACATTTTTATTGCTTTGTTTTGTTGGTTACATAAGCTAGTCTTGTATCAAATCCTGTAGTGTCTCCGTCCATTAAGACTTCACTAGGAGTTCTAGCCACACAAGCCAATCGTAGGCTTGTGGAAAACAAAGGCCTAATTCCTCTGGCTGCTCCATCCGTTGCCTTATCCATTTCTGGATTCTTCTGAAAGTTAAATGTGACTTATTAGTTTGACCTTCATATATTGGCCAGGATAGTTCTGGGAGGCCCTACCTTCAGGCTTATAGAGCACAGACCTCAAAACAGAGAAACGACTCTAGAAGTCTAAGTAGATATATTATAAGGAGAGCAAATAAGAATATGGGTCAAACAGCAGCAAGAAAAATGTAGGTCAGGTAAAATGTTTTATTACTTAGGGTTTAATAAGGGGTCAATATGAATTTTTATGTTCTGGGAGTATGGAAGCATGGCTAAGTATTTGGAAGGAGAAGCCACTGTCATGGGAATGCTCATTCGCTGCGTGTCTGATTTTAAATGCCAGCAAGTACTCTTTCAGAAAAACACCTCAATTAGCAAAGCCTTCTTAACTGGAACTGCACCACAAAATGTATTAGCACATAGATCATTGCTACTTCCTCTTCTATTTAATGAAACAAGTAGGCACGTGACCGCACTTTGGTGAACGGGATCTATACTCAATGAATAGAATCTATACATTGCTCATGACCTTTCAATTATTGCCTGATTAGTAAGGCTGGTTTAACAACTTCCTTCTATTCTCCCCCCCCTTCCCTTCACTTCCTGTCCTCCCGAGCACAGGGCAAAGATGTAAGGACACCCCAAACAAATGCAACCGGGTGTCAGGGTGGAGGAGTAGGTCACACTAAAAGGTGAACAGGGGATCCATACAATTTTAAGGGAACGATACAATTTTAGTGGAGGATGCTGAAGCCGGTCAGAGGCTGGAAGGGTAAATAAAACAGAAGCACTGTACTAGTAGCCTTTAGAAAAATTAAGATGCATGAACCATCCCAAACTACTAGCCTCTAGAAAAAATAGACATCATATACTGTAAAACGAATTATTTTAAGAAGCTCAGTAAAAATTTAAGCTTGTAAACAAAATTTCCCTGTTGAAAATTTAACAACAGATTTCCCACCCACATTTTGAAACCAAGAATCTCCAGGCGCATCTCCATCAGCATGATGCCGATGATCGACGACCGTTCTTTCTTTGGTATTCTATGAAGATTCAAACTTAAAGTTCAGTTATCAAAAAGCTCTGATTTTCCCTTTTAAGGTTGTGGCCATTATGATAGTATTTAGGGCTTAATAACATAACTAAAAAGAAGTGTTTGTATGTGAGTGTATATCTAAGTGTAGTACCTTAATAGAAGGGTGAAAATTCCTCGTGGTGAAAAGATTAATTCATAATTTGACAAATATTTTGATTTTCAATTTTTTGAGGCACTTCTAAACATAAAGCTCCAAATTATCCAGTGAACTGAAATATTAATTTCTATCTTAAACCCATACCATTATTCATTTGGAAAGACACCATTAGTACACACACTATGTAATGCATTAACAAGTTACCTTTTAATCCTGAGTATGAAGTAATCTTTTTAAAATAAAATGTTGATGTAATTACAGCCAGAACCTACTTCTCATAGAGCTGAAATCACTTGATAAATCAGAATTTAACTCTTAAAAACTTAACACTTTCTAAAGGGAGCCAAGTGTAAAAAGTGCGAGTAGAGTTAGAACAGATCACATGGAATCACGTAGACCTGTAGTCTGTGTGTGCCAGCTAGTTACAGAAACACTCATTTACAATGGCTGCTCATTTATCAGGAAAATTTACACCATTTTACACGACTGCATCGTGTAGTTTTACATGATGGAAGAGGAAGAAATTTGAAGATACCCTTCCCCACCCTGTGAAAACTTCAGTCCAAACAGCCCTGGCCACGTGTGTCAAACCTATCCATTGCTCTGGGACATCTCTTCACATATTTCCCTTTCCCACTGGTGCCAAGCTGTTAAAGGTCTGAGTCCACACTAGAATCAACTTAGAATACTGGTAGGGAAGAAAGGCATTAACAGGACTGTAGGTGTTCTATATGCTTCACAGTGAACCTAAACTGAGCAATGCTATCATTTCTTGGAGCAAGCCAACCTGTAACTGAAAAAAAAAAATGGAGTAAAAGAAAACTGTGCCAGACAGGTCTGCAAGATATCAGACCATCTTTTGTGATTTAACCACGAGAAGAAGACAAACTATTAGGAAAAATTCTAAAATCCTTTGAAAGTAAGCCGTTCAATTCATAGAGAACTAAGAGCAAACATTCTTACCTTGGGCAGGGTCAGGTGGACCAAACTCCAGGGAATACCGCAAAATGAAGTTATTGTTCCATACGTAGAGTTGGTTGTCTCTTGGGTTATAATCCACTGCAGCAATGTACTGGTACTGGTTGGGGAAAGGGACATCCACGTACTCTCCCCGGCTTAGGCGCGTGTTGTAAGTGTAGTCTATGGTGTTCTTGCCTGCCTCGCTTTCATTGTCTTGGTACACTGACCTGACCACATAGAGAACCCCACAGATCATGAAAGCATTGGACGCTGCACGCTTGTCATACGCTGTCTCCCAGGTTGCCTCGAATCGAAGAGTGTACGGGTTGAGTTGGCTGATCACGATCATTCCATTGTTCTGCTCCGTGGCATAAATGACCCATAAACCGTTCTCATCCACAGCGAGGTCAATATCTGTCTTCCCACCCCATCTGTAGGGTGAAGTATCATGGTAGTTGGCATAGTTGATTATGGCCTCGCCACTCTTGATTCTAGTCCTCAAGTCAAACTTAACAATGTTTCTTGTTCTTTCCTTGTTAAAGAAGACAGCTCCATCATACACCACAAATCCAGTACCGTCTACTCGGTTTGGAAGTTTGTATGTTGTTGTCTGGCGGCTGTTTTGAAAATCTTCTAAAGAGGCATATTCTATTAATGTATCGGTGCGGTAGGGAGTCCAGGGCATAAAATAAATTTTATCTGCAGCCTGAAGGGGGTCCTTGCACCAAGCACCTGACTTCTGCTCAGCTTCATATATACATGGTGAGTCCACAATTGCTTTCAAGGTTCCAGGACAGACAAAGACTAACATCACAGAAAAAAAGACAAGAAGCGAATACAGTTAAAAGAAAATGGCACAAGTCATTGCACATTTAATCACAAATCAAAAGAAGAAAGTCCATTTTACCCAGAATTCAATCTTTAAAAATTTATACTTTATCCACACTAGCCTTGTTTTCCAAAGATGTCCTAGTCAAGAAACCAGCAAACATAGTGGCCGGCCTTTATTTTCACAAATACAAATCTATGTTTAGAAAGGCTCACAGCTAAGACAAAATTTAATTTCTGAATTGTGTCTTTATCTAATAATTTAGGAATAAATTCATCAAAATTTGGAGCCTGTGCTCATGAATGGATGACTATTTTGTTTAAATCCAAACATTGACTTCTAAACCTAGTCCACCTTCACCACCTCCCACAGAACAACGCTGACAAGGCGGAAAACTCAATGTGAAGACTTATTTTGACCGTTCTAGTTCTAGGTGCTTCAGGTTGGAGGATATCAATTTGAGGATAATGCAATCGGGAGCAGAGAGAAACCAACACAGGGGAAGCGTGATGAGATGACCAGGAGCCCCTGTAAGCATGGCATGCTACGGAGAGGGTTCTGGAAGCCAGGCAAGAGGACACTTCAGTAACAAGAAAATATCCAAGGGCGTCAGAGAAAGAGACAGAGGGTAGAAAAGAAACAGAGAGGGCAGCTCCCCTTCGCCGACTTCAGAATTTTACCCCAATCGCCAGATTTAGCAGTCACACAATTTCATTGTGAAGAGCTGACGCCTACATGAGGTGCATTATGAGGTCCTGCTGATCATTGTAATACACGAGTGTTGCAGGGGAAGGGGAGGGGGGGGACATCCGTAAGGCACATACAGGGAGCTGGGGTGAGACTGTAGACAATTATTTACCTTTTTGCTCCACTTCTATTTTAAGCATCGGAAGAAAAATAAAAAAAAAAGTGCAAGGGAAAAAGAAAAAAAAGATTAAAAATAAATTGACTATTAGTCTAAGATTGAATTCGTAACAGATGCTAAATACAGGAAGAATGGGGGTTGCTGTGCTACTCTGGGTAGAGAAACACAGGAGAACCTAGCAGGAGAGAGATTCTACAGTTACATGAAAGAACATGGATCAATCGTTTTAGTAGATTAAGGAGGCAATACAAATACATTCCATGCTGTTACACTTAGTGTGCCTGAATAAGTCATGAAACGCCTCACTAATGCAAGCTGCACGTACTTGGGTCTTGCCAAAGTCACCCTGCATTCTGACCCGGCTATCCTTTCTATATGTACACTATAGACACAAAAGCATGCACAGGTGTGTCATCTAAATTGAGCTTAATTATCAAACTGATTCTAATTATATATGCATGGAAGGAAAAATATGTCTGTAAGGTTCACAACTCGGCTTTGGAGTTTAAGTCAAATTTAACAAATATTGAGATGGCTCCATTTCCACCCAGACATATTTAGATGAGAAAAAAAGAAACAAACAAACAAACAAACAAAAAACCCTACACAGCCATGCATCTCAGTATATTTCAATTCTTTTCTATTATTTCCTATTTCTAGAAAACTGTCTTAACCATTTAACAAAATGCTCCCTTTCCAAGGAGTATATCAATCTCCCCTCACCCAATAGATTTTGAAAGGGTAAATAACACCCATTAAATATTAGCAAATTTACTTAAGATTACATATAATTCAAACTACAAATTCTAATTAATTTTCTATATCACATATACAATATATTATCAAACTTGCAATATTAAGTCTATTTAAAAAAAGTAAGCAAAATACATACAAGGGAAAAGCAAGCGCAGGTGGCAGGAAGAAAAAGGAAGAAAGAATTATGGTTAGCTTCTTATGACATTTTTCTACCATCATTTATTAACATAGAAAGCAAGCTAGCATGCAACAACCGTCATACCCAGCATTCAAGGCAAGTACCTCGATCCACAGACCCCAAGAAAGGGAAAGGCTTTCACGGGGCAGACCTGGCCAGAGCAGGACACGAGGGGGAGGGCCAGGGGTAAGGCCTAAGTGGTTACCAAGGTGAATGATGCACTAGGAAAAGTGCCAATAAAATTCTCATCGCAGCGGCTCCAACAAGGAGAGCCACGCCAAGCAAGTGAGATTGAATGTGGGCTCTGGAGTATCCTGCCTGCGTGCTACGAAGTGCCTCCTCTGGGTTCCGTCCTCTTCCCTCTCAGAAGGCGACAGTGTGTGACTACCCATTACCCAGAGTGCACTCGCACGTTTTTTTACAATCTCAGCTTGATTACATTTTTTAAAAAAGAATTATAAGTATTCATCAAGATAAAACAGGGATCCTCCGGAACTCCTTTGAGAGAAACATCACACAAATATTTTTTAAAAATTTTTTTCTTTTTTTTTTTTTTTTGCCATGGCAACAGCATGTAATTTCTAAACTAAGCCACAACCTACAGTCTATTTAAGCACTTCCAGGAAAACACACTGGCTCTGATCTCTGTGATTCTGACTGCAGGAGGAAGACACGTGGGGCTTGGGAGCATTCTGGAAGCAAGGCTTGTTTATGGAGCACTTGATGCTAACACCACTCCTCTGTAAGGAGCTCATTGTACCTGCTCAGAATAACAGACAGGCGTGGTGGACGAAGGGGACAAGAGAGGTCGTTAGTGTCCGGGCTTCTCACTCTGACTGTATTTATAGACAGCTGTATTGTTCCTTAAGGAAACAACGACTTTACTCACATAAAGCAATTACATATTAAAGGGTGCGAATCACGCTTCGAACGATGCTGACTTACAGACAACAGAATTTTAAGTTCAATTAAAACAAGTGAAAGAACTGTCCATAGCATAGTCCATTCACTAAAGAGTACTGCATTATTTTTATCTGATGCACTCAAAGGACAGAGCAGTCACTGAGCAAAACCTAAAACAGAAACGTTTTCATGTCTTTATGACTCGAATCATACCATGAAAAAAAGGAAAGAAGGATGGGTATCAACATTATACAACTTAGAATCTAAATCAAAAATGAGACATTACATCCAAAAGTCATTTTATTAAAAAAAAAAAAATAGTAAAACCTTTGATGATGGATGGATGGATTTTCAAAAGGAAAATTCTCCATATAAAGATTTTTGTAAAATCAAAAAGTATAGAAATCTGTCAGAGCAGCCAAAATTTTATCTACCAGATGACTGTAAAAATTACAATAACATTAACAATAATCTGCAGTCACAATCACATGCCAAATATGTCCAACTTGTCCTAGGAGGTTATATGAATTTACAAGGATATATTTAATCCTCTGTGGACCAGAGAGACAAGTGCACACACACCAACATCAGCACAGGACTCTGCGGATGTACAAGGCAGAAACTGACTCGCGTTGACTACAGCCTGCATATTCTGCGTCTGAAGCGACACACTATCCATGGGAGATAATCTCATGTTTATTCAATGAATAATTTAATTCATCAACATAAATGCAATTTACTTATCAAATGATCTGGTAGGTAACACCAGGATAAAATTCTTACCTAGTGTGACAGTTTAAAATAAGTAGGCACAAGACTGACTGCAAAGCCACCAAGACCTGCTTATAGCATATGGAACTCCAGTCTGGCCAATCTCATTTTTCCTGGTAGGTCCCTATGACTTCTGAAACATACACTAACTTGCTGAAGTACCGATGTCCTGTACACAATGAAGAATGTCTTGCATGTGTGGGATTTTGCGGCAGTGCTACCTGAAGCAACGTAAAGGGGCACATAGAAAGCAAACGGAGGAGTGGCGTTTCTAATGCTCTCTGCTGAGTACATTAACTGCTATCTTTTCTGAAGTCATGGAAAGCCACTGAAATCATTTAGAACTGGATGGAGTAGTTTGGAATCTGTGAGGTTCCTGCAGGACTAGTTATGGATAGAGACTGGCATAAAGCCAAGAGGTAAGGCATACATGGTAAGCCTGATATGATGGTTCCATTGTTTTCTCTAGGCAATGTGAAACAGGGCTATGAAAAGGCTACAGAAAAGGACATGCACTATTTTAAAAAAGGGAGCGCCAAGGCCTGGCCCTTAAAACAGAAGAAAATGTGAGGAGAAGATATCACAGACAGGAGCATAAGGAAGGAGAAGATGGGAGAACGGGAAGCAGTAAGGCTCTATGTAGAACTAGGAGTAATCTAAGACTGCATTAAATTTTAAGATGAGCCGCAATCACGCAGTTTATAGTGTGTCGCTACTGTACGGTATATAGGACCACTTTTAGTCTAAAATCAGGAAAAAAAAGTCATACACTTATATCTGCCTCTTGCAAACATCTAGAAAGGCAACAGCAAATTAATTACTGGGTTGACTTTTTATTTTGAAGGACAAAAACTACATGTAAAAATAAAGAGCAGATACTTCTCTGAATAGAGTTATTTGCAAGTTTAGTGCACAATATACAATACTTCTGGAGAACTGGAAAAGTAAAATTTTGAAAGTTAGATGTTCCAGAAGATATCCCCATTTTTCTTTCTTAGACAGCGCAAGAAATTACTTAAGAGTCTGAAAGTAATATTTGCTTAACACTGTTCTTGGTGTCTTAGACTAGGTTCCAGGAGCCAGGTGGCAAGAAAGACACAGCTCTTGGCAGCTCTGACTGGTTCCACTGTTTGCAAATGGATGCTGTATTCCTCATCCAATTTGAGGACAGAAACCAGGCTGAATTCAAGGGAGAGGGGCTTCATGGAACAAAAATTTTGGTTAGCTCAAAAGAATACAGTGTTCGTCTAGTGGCACAGGAGAGTCATTAAGTAAAGTGGCAGAGGAGAGTCATTAAGGAAAGCCACAGCGCTGCACAGGAGCGACTCGGGGGGGGCTTCCAATCCTACAAATGGTACAGAAGATATTGAAAAGACAAAGTGCATCTGTTTCATGTAACACAGGAACACAGAGCAGGGACGAGAAGAGAAAGATAATCTGTGTTTGGCCTTTGACCGACCACACACACACACACACACACACACAGGATCAATTTATCAGAAGCGTGGCTGAGAGGGCACCGGACCTTCAGAGTATAGGCTAGAGAGTGCCATCACCTGTCGGGATCGGCCTTATTTAGCAGACTTTGGCCTTTTGGTGTTTCTACTTTGAGAAGGGGGTCTCCTCTCTATGCTGCCCAGGATGGCCTCAACCACTGATGTCTCTGTCTCTCGGAAGATGGGACCACAGACACACATACACCATAGTACCTAGTTCCAAGTGTCTGTCTGTCTGTCTCCCTTTCTATCAAGGTGGAATGTTTTTTCCTATCACTCTCTGCACAGGCCTCTGCACTAACGTAAAACACTAAATTTTCATTCAAACTGAAAAGGCAAAGAATAAAAGGAACTTCTAAACTCAAATCTTTAGATCCCTCGGGCATCTTCTCCACTATAACCTTTAGAGTGCCTAAACTCCTCGGGCATTTTCTCCCCTATTACCTAGATAAACTATAATAGGAGAGTTTTGCATTCTAACACTGAAAGGAAACTACTGACCCTTCTTGTAAATTTCCAAATAAATTTTAAATCTTAAACAAGATACTAACAGTTTAAAAACAGAAAAAGGTAAAGACTCCTGTCTGATTTGTCTGTGCTTTTGACTTTGATTTAAGCACTGAGACTTCCTCTCCGAATCTGGTAAAGGACGGCTTCCTTCGGGGACAACTCTTGCCTCTGTCTCAGCTCTGGTGGCTCTTCCCAAGCACTCACGTTTCCAGGACACCAGGTAGCTATTCAAACGTCTCAGGATTAGACCTGAAGTCAATCCCTTCTTCAGAAAACCCTGAGCCAAACCAATTTGTCAGCAACTGGTATTGGGCAAAAGCACAGATTTCTATCTGCCCTACTGAATAGCTAATTCAAGTTTGTTTTCTGGAAAAACACTAGCCTTAAAAGCCAAACACTTAAGAACACAGACAGACACTTGGCCAGCATCACACGATGGCTTTCTTCCACACTGGAGTCCCAAAGCCGAGAGTGCTTTGCATGCATAATGGTTCTGTAGGCCATAAACATACGCTTCTTTCACATGGGCAGCCTTTCAGCTCCAACAAGGAACGCTGGAGAAAAGAGAAAATGCAAACTTCATACTTACTGTAAGGGACACATTCATATTGAACTTCAAGGTATTTGTAAGTTCCGGGACATGGATCAGGAAATACATCTGACCCGGTAACTACTATACACTGTGTTCGATTGTTGCACCTGGAAAACAGAATCATTCAAGCCTGTGAGACAATGTGCATTTTAATACTTGGAAATATAATATAGAGCTGAATCATGAACCAACATATGGAGGTGATATTAGACGTCCCTATAAAACTAGTATTTTCTTTGTATTTTAATTTCTATATTAAGGGACACACTAAATTCTAACTAGGAGTGAAAAGAAAACAGTTGATAGCCTCCAAATATATTATACTATTAGGTTTTAATTGGAATTTTTGTAATATCCAAGTAGGTTCAGAGAGGATAACCACCAGGCTAGTTGATAGTATATTTAAGAATTAAAAATTACAACTGGAAAAAGGTACAGCCAAACACTGGGTGGTGCACTGAACAAGAAGGCAGGAGGCTGTCACATCATGTCTGATCATAATACACAGACCCAGATCCCAGCCTCTACAGCCATTTGGGCTCATGTTCTAACGCAGGCACTGTCTGCACCCACGAACAGGAGGTTCTTGCTAACCCTTTCCACCTTGCATGTGGTCTGCAGAGACGGCAGAGGCCCTAAAACTAACCACCAGCACAGTGCATGCTTAAATGCTACTGCTGTTTCTCACAGAAGCCGTGCCTCTGTCTGCGATCTGCCTGTGCACCCAGTTCTCCAACGGATGCCCTGAGAGTTACTATTACAAACATTGCTGTGAACAAGATCCCCAGAATAGGAGACACTCATCCTCTATGTTACTCTCCAGAGCAACTCTCTTGGTTGCTGTCAGTGAGTCACTAAGGATCCTGGAATGAAGCTGGGATTCCAGGCAGGACGATGTTTAAGTTCCATAAGTGGACACAGATGTTCTTCTCTTAAGCTTTGTAAAAGCAAGAACTATTTCTTTTTAAATTTGATTTGATTACAGCCCAGTGGAATAGGATGTTTGTAGGGGTTTCATTACACTTCTCGATAGTCTATACACTAAGAACGCAAAGAAAGCAGAACGGGGTATTATTATAAAATTTATCCAACAATTTGAATAGCAAATAGTCTATGGTGCATAAAATAACCAAAGTATAAAATAGCACTGTAAAGTGGTCTGAGAGAAATAGAACCCTCCCCCAGCACAAGGAACCCCAGGATAGTGGGAAGCACAGAGACTGATGTGGAGATATGTTAAGTCATGCACAGAGACTGATGTGGAAATACGTTACAATGCAAAGCCCCAGAGACTGTTCTGATGAGAAGCACAGGAGGTCTACAGGATTAAACAGCTAAGTTTTTTTTTTAATTTAAAAACTATTACAGTTAAATTGTAACTAAGGCTGGAATGATACATTGTTAATATTAAAATAGTTAAGTTTGAATGACAATGTGGCATTTTATTTTTTTTAAGACATCCTGTCCCATAAGTTTCAAAAACATGGATGATCTAAGCAGTATATCCATTACAATATAACACATCCGGTTTTGTTTTGTTTTGAGTTTCACTCATTTGAAGAATTTACCTATGGTTCATCAATTAATAAATTATTTTAACATGAATCACAGAAACAGTTTTTAAGTGAAAAAATTAAAATGAAGAGTGGATGGATTTAAGACTTCTCAATGAGTCAATATCTAGTGTTTCACACATGCAGAAAAATAATTCTGCTGTTTCTTTTTTTGTTGTTCTTTCCTGGTAGAACAGTGAGGAATCTCCATGCTTCCTATGCCTAACTTGATCTTCCAGGACCCCTCAGCCCTACCCTGGTCCCCACCAATACCGCAGGTCCTTAGATCCCCTCTCGTGTACTTACGCATACCTACAGGGATTCTCCTTATACTTCATGCTCTTATTTCTCAGAAAGCATGAAATGCAAGCTCCTACATGTTAAACATCTCTTTCGTATTCACCTACTGTATATATTTTATAATCACTCAAACATATTCTATTATTTTCCAAGAGGAAAACTAATAAAATAACAATTCAATGAGTGAATGAGCTTCTCAAGGAGCTTCGCCTTCCTTTCGCACGGAGAGCTCCTTGCACAGAAAGAGGAAAAGAGAACACTTGTAGTGAGGTTGAAAAGCATCAAGAACACAAGGCTTGGGAAACAAAGCAAAAGCCCACATGTTGAAAAGACTTGTGATTTATATTGTTTTCTAAAAAAATAAAGAAAGTGATAGGCCTGTAGAGATGACTGAGGGTTACGGGTGAGTGCTTCCTGCTCTTCCAGAGCCCTGAGCTCTGCTTCTAGAACCCATTTCAGGTGGCTTGTGACCACGGGTCTAGTCTATCTGTCTGCCTGCCCACCTCACTCTCTCTCATAAACACACACACACACAAACACACACACACACACACACACACACACACACACACACACACACAGAGAGTAAAAATGAATATATGGAGTTGGTTGTGAGCTTGCCTAATCTATACCAGGATTTGTATTCAATCCTTACTACTAGGAGAGCAGGAGGAAGGGAGGGAAAAGGGAAGGGAGAGAAAGAGAAAATGAAGGAGGGAGAAGTAAATGGAGGGAGGGAAAGGAGGGATGGGGCACTATTGAATACACTGAAGATACCCAGCTCTCTCAACACCAAAAATACAGAAGTAATCGAGTAAACAAACCTAATTTTACTATGTTATCCGAGCTCACTTATATTTCTCAATCACATGGTAGGTTTGCAAGAAGTGAGGTTGAGACAGGTTCCATCCACTTCTCCTGGTACTTTACTTGAAAGACTAACAGTAGAATATGAAAACATTGCTGTCTAGATTTAATATTTTGGGGAGTGACTTTGTGTTAGTCATCTGACCACAGCTACAATTTCTAATTAACACTGATGACAAAAGTAAGCCATGGTCCTAACCACACTAATTAACTAAGCATACTGAGCAAAGGATTCGCCAAAAACAGTGCAGTGTGAAGCGTGGGATTACGATCAGCTTTTAAATTTATGCCCCAATATATCACCAATGTTCACTTTAGCTATAAAATTTTCATGTGTATTTTTATTTAAAATTATGTCTAAATATGTAGCCTTTCCCTTAAAGATATAAATATATATGAATGCACACATACATATGGCATACACACACACATATATACATATATCCCATGACTATAGATAGATGATAGATAGATAGATAGATAGATAGATAGGCAGATAGATAGATACAGAGGTAAATTAATATTGAGAAAAGTTGGAATTTTAACTAAATCAAGAAAGAGACAATCAGAAGAGAAATTTCATTGTGAAAGGGTAAGACAATCGGAGTTGTGAACACCAGGATCTTTATTCATAGGATGAAAGAAAGCTTTTGAGGAGCAAATCCAGCTCCAGTTTGGCTTGTGAAGAAAATATCCTGTATGGGTTCTCAATAGGAGGAAAAGTCTGGCAGTCTTTTAACCTGAGTGTTGTGGGAAAGACTGTAAAACTGGAAATTGCTATAATTGAATAGATCAAGAATGAGAAAGCAATTACATAGCCACAAAAGCAAAGCAAATTCCCACCAAGGGCTCAACACTCAATTTTCATTGCTGTGAAAATGAAAAGGCAGCAGAAGCCAAGAAATGGACACAATTCTGGAGTCTGTGTCCACACAGGGCGGGGACCTAACTTGACTCTCCTTTCCTTTCTTTCCCCACATAAAAAGCTGTGTGTATGAGTAAGGTCAGTGATGTACTAATAGTTAAAATACTCGTGTATTTTGGTAACACCTTGTGGATTTACAATGTTTACAACCTGACAGCGGTCACCAGCTCTTGGGTGGATTCTGTAGATGTTTCTGTTATGATGATGATACACAGATGACTAAAGGCAGTTGAATAGTGGCTATCAGAACCCTGTCCTCAGAACTGGATCAGGATCAGCCAAGAGCTTTTCAATGAGGAAGATGTTCAGGACCCACCCCAGCGAGAATGCAATGCTGAGGAGACCCCAGGGGAGTTTTAAACAGCAGGAGGATGTATGCCATTACTCTGAAGACCACAAAACCAAAAACAGAAAATTAAAACAAACAAACAAACAAAACCCAGGTATCTATAGCCACAATTTTACTCCATAAAACTTCATGAAAACATGGCAGAAAATAAATAGTGAGTATGATTTATTTAAACATGTAATTGGAGCTTGCAGCGCCAATTCATCTTGCTTGGTCACAGAGTGGAGGGTTTCCGCTGCCCCCACTTGAGCAGGCCTTCCAATCACTTATTGTTGAGGAAAAATGAATGAGACAGAATGACTCATATAAACCCACTTCATAGACAGGAGAAAAAAGGAAGAATGTTTTCCTAAAAATCGGCTCGCTAGTTAAAATTCCCTTCACTCATTAAATGTGAAGTTAAGATTTTTGACAATATAATTTTAAGAGGCTATTCTCCATAGGCAGATATAATTTAAAAGTGTATATATATATATATACTTTTGTGTGTGTATGTATGTGTGTATAATATTATATATGCAATGTATATATATATATATGTGTGTGTGTGTGAATGTATGTATATTATATATATATATATATATATATATATATATATATATATATATATATATATATAAAATATTTCACTGTACCAGTTGCTATTGCCTTTGCATTTAGTCTGCCTTATTGGATCAAATGAACATGGTGCCTCAATTTTAAGAAGGTATAAATGTAACTATTCAGACTGGACTCAGGAGGGAATAATCTCTACTAAACTTTGGGGTGTACTACGTGATGCAAATGACATGAAAATAAATGTACATGTGCTAATACCTGGCTCAGCATTCAAAATATTAACTTAGGTTTTCATTAAGTTAAAGTCCACTGGTGTATTACCTTGGTTCAAGGGTAGGGCGTTTTCTCATTTCTTAGACTTTGAGAAATCCTGGACTTGAGAACTAATGTGGCAGCACCCAAACTAAGCCAAAAACCTCTCCGATATATAATGTTTACACTAACCCTGATGTGAATGTCTGACTACCATCCTAAGAGGTCTTTCTGTCTATGCATATAGGGAAGGAACAGCATACTGAACCTGAGACTTCCACATGAAATTAAATCCAATAATAAATGCTTCTAAACATTAGCACATGCAAATAAAATAAGAGGGTCATCATAATAGTGACCTGCATTACTGCTTTAAACACGTACATCTTATTTTTAGATCTATCAATCACAGCAAGAAATTACTGAATCCTGCTTTAGAGGTTATAAGTGGGTTTGAACATGGCAAAAAAACCTTGTGTTAGATATAAAAATCCAGTTATTACAAGCTTTCTCTATTAGCCAAAGGTATTGAAATGAAAAGAAGTCCAGTATTCATCTTTATAACCTAAATTTTAAAAACCAGTAAAGCCTGCAGGTGTTTCGCCATTTATTGCCAAGCTCACTTCCTTTACAGTAAACTAATAAACTATTTTCCCTAAAACTGACAGAGAAATGAGCTCACATAATAGGACTGATAATTTAAATCACTAACTATTGACAAGAGTATCAATATATTTCATGATCATCAGAAATTGGAGCAAATATTTAAACTTGGTGTCAATGTTCATGCTATGTCCAATAAATGAGAGAAAAAAATTACAAGATACTCCAATGAGTAACTCCTCACCAACTTCTGTGTCATCACAACCTGCAGGTTGCTTACAAAAGGTTTTAAAGCATGTATCTGGACCCCTATATGTATTCAATGTTGATATTAATTTTTAAAAATATCCACAGAGCTTCCAAAATTAAATAAACTGCCTCAAGAAAAAATGTGTACTTGATGAAAATGTATTTTATGAAAGCATATTCATTTATACAGTAATTTACCAAAATTACTTAGAAAATAACAGGTGTACCCTGGCACAGTTCTGAAATCTCAGCTGTCAAAGCTGAGGCAGGAGAATTCTAAGTTCAAAAGCAGGTTGGTCTTTTCTGAGCCTCAGAAAAGTCTTACATGAATTAACAACTGTTAATTGAAGAAGCAGTCTTTATATTTGGGGGGAAGAAACTACTTTCTGGTTCACATGCTATTAATCATAACTGTATTGAGAAAGAATAGAGCTGTACAGACGTTGTACAGATGTTGTGGAATGAGAGCCCAAAATAACACGCTTCAACACGATGAAGACCTGGACACTCAGTTCTAAGCTGCAGTCTGTGATAAACACTGCACTAACCCGTCTGGGCTCAGGCCTTTTTCATCTAGGATATGCAGTGCCTTCCCTAGAAGACCGTCCATAAGATTCAACTGGGTAAGGAAGATGAACTTTGTGCATTGCCTGGATGACCAGGAATTCCCGACATCCTGCAAAGACTCAGGAACAATGACCATTCTAGAAACCAGACCCAGAGGTGTAACTCCAGAGTTCCCCCCTCTTCCAGTGCCATCCCTGCACTGTGTGTATCTGTTCCTGCACATACCTTTAAAACCACACAAACCTGTTTCCCCTCCAGCTCTAATCTTGAATTGTGCAATGCCAGGCCAATTTTCCACTGCTTTTGATTATCTTATGCTCAGTATTACACTTTACCAAGTGCAAAGTATGGAGATGAGATTCCACGTGTAATCTATTGTGAGAGGTGATTTAATCAATAGTCTTGTTCTGCTGATTAAGCAGAGGCTTCTGTTTTGGCAAGATAACATTAGCTTCTCCAGTCATGCTCCAAAAACCATTGGGAATCTTCCCCAGATCATTAGATATGCTACAATAAAGCTTTGGTGCATTTTCTTTTCTTCCTTAAATGACTTCTTCACTGTCCCACCGTTTCCTATCACCGATGGCACCGCATTATTACTGCAGCTCCCCTGGAACTTGCACTCCAGCTATGTCTCCAGGCCATAGGATGCCATTTTCAATTGAAGCTTCTACTTGAAAATATAAATTAAGAAAATTTCATTATCTCCTGCCAGGGGCCATTATTCACCACAGTTCTAAGGAAGATTAAAAATGCAAAATCTACCAACTTGAACAAATACTCCAACATTCAACAGAGGAGCTTGGTATGGTCCAGACAGAAACTAAATTCGAGTTTGCTTAAATCTGAAACGATCCTGCAGAATTAGTTCAATTCTTTTCTGAGTGTGCCTGTTCAGTGAAGACTGTTTCCACAATTTCCTTCTCTAATTGGCATCTGCTATTTTTAAACTTCAATTACAACAAACTAGCAATAATAGGCTTGTTGTTTCCACACTCCTCCCTCGCCAGCAACCTTCAATCGTCCAACGTTCAATTCTGGAAGAAATACAGGCTTTCGAGGTATTAGGATTCTAAGAAGTGTTACCTTGTTCACAAGGCTAACTATAAACAGAACAGTCGTGATGACAGTCCAAGCCACATCCATGGTGAATTGTACATTTTAGAACACTGTGAATCTAACATATGGAATAGGAAGAACATTAATTTCTGGGCTTCCCATAACAATAAACAATAAATAACATCAATAGGTACACTTCATTTTATTCAAGTACACGGCTAAACAAATGTAGAGGCCTCACAGCCAAAAGGAGGGGACGAAAAACAAAAACCTAAAAAGAAATGAAGGGAAAGGAAAAGAGAGCTTGCTGGCTTCTAAGACTCTCACTGGAGGTGGACACGTGACAAGCATGTAAGAATTCAATTCAGTCCATGTTTTTGAGGAACGACATTGATGATGAATGGCTAACGTGGCTACTTCTGCTTGGTTAACAAAACATGCACAGCAGACACCCAAGTCTCCTTCAATCAGTTTGCCTGATCTGGTATAATTCTTTCAGTTTGGACAAATGTTTATATCGTGAAAGAAAACAGTAAACAATATGTAGGTAATTTGTTTGTTGGGGGAAGTACCCTTTAGTTTGCAATGACGCTCCCATATGCTGACATTTCAAATGGTCTGGTTCAATCATTCCTATACTTGTCCCTCTTGGTACAGACTGAGGAAAAAACAAACATTCTACACACAGCATGTTATCTGACTCCACGCGCAGGTGAGAGCGAATGCAACAAGATGTGAGCAAGCCAAGTACTGAAGTGAGGCAAGAAAGGGAGACAGAGATCACAGCCACGACTCAGGTGGCAGTCATTTTCCCAGTTCATGAGGGAAATCTGAGTGCCCACTCAAGCATCTCACTGTTCTAAAATAAAGCTTACAAGGAAATGTCTCGTTACCATCTAAACTTTGCAGTGTTACGGTAACAGAGCCTGCTTTCTTTAAGTATTTATTAATCATGATATGAGAGCTTAACTAGGCAAACATGGCATCAGGAAGTTAAATGATTTGGAATTAGCATGGCAAGAAGGTGTTCTAGAGGCTAGCCCCATTTGTCACAGAACCATGTCCTCATGACTTAGTAATTTGTGTTATCTAGAAGAGTTCTACCACACAGAATTCCTTAGGCCTGTTAGGTAAATTACTTAGATGAATTATAGAATAATGTCCTATTTAATGCATTTCAAAAACAGAGTTGTTATTGTACCAGAAACTAGAGTACCCATGCTTACAAAACAAAAACAGAGTTGTTATTGTACCAGAAACTAGAGTACCCATGCTTGCAAAACACAGACAAATACTTTGGAAAAACGAAGTAATTCAAATTGTATTCCACTTCATCTTCCACATATTATGGAAATTTTTAATATAATCCTAGTTTTCCAAAGTTATAGTGATTAAATCTTTGAATATCTATCTATCTATCTATCTATCTATCTATCTATCTATCTATCTGCCTATCTATCTGCCTATCTATCTCTATAGAAATAGATTTATAACTTGACCATTAAAGAATGCTGTAGAGAAGGAAAGCAAAAGGACCCACCCAAATGGTTCTGAGTAAATCAGCCAGTGTCTAGCAACAAAGTCCTAGGTAAGTTCACTGCTATCATTTTGTTGTAGATATTGAAAACAAGAATAACATGAACAGTAATACCATCCACGAACAGTTTATAGCTCCGTAAACTACTATGCTAGAAAATACAACCACAACATATATGGACCCTAAAACATATGCATGACTTAGATCTTGTGAACTGCTAAAATTATCTTGAAATTCCACGTTAATTATTAAAATAAGCATCTTGAAATGGTGCTACTGTGCTAGGACCAATTCTTTTTTGTGTGTGTTTTAGAGAACACTGAAACTCCTTGCACTTTTTACTGGACCTTGGGGTCAGTTTAATGCAAATGAGGCCTGACTCACTCTGAGCCTTATTAATCCAAAACAAAATTTCTTGTTTGCAGAAATGCACATTCAACACAAATGCACTTGCTTTTATTAGCAAAATCAGAGGTATTTATTTACACAGCATGCCACTGAGACTACTCGATTCATAGGGTCATGAGGTCTAACTATTTAATGAAAAGAATAAGAGCATTTAAGTGGGGACAAAAATCATATACATATATATATATATGTATATATATATACATACACATACATATATGTGTATATATATGTATGTGTGTGCATAAAATTTCTATACTTTTAATAATTAAAAAATACCATCTGTAAAAAGTAACAGTATTGTTAACCTGATATAGTTTGCACTAGCATAAGCTGCCATATTTTTAACAAGGAAAATGGGAAATCACTATGGGATGCCCTAGTTAGATGAAATTAGCAGCAGACTTGTTATCAGACTATATAAAAGACACCGCATAACAGGATGTGACCTTGTGCAGCCACAGAGCCACTCTGTGATGTCTTTCTCTCCTATACCCCTTGCTAATTATCTGCAAAGTTATAGACCCTTTTGTCCTGGGTTATTTTTCTTCAAATTGTGAGGGGATTTTGGTTTCTAAATATTTAATGAGTTTTGTTCTGATGTGAGAATTGCACATGCCAAGCGCTTCGGTTTCCATACTCCTCTCTGTCTAATTACCCTCAGATTTAGGCTGCTCTTCCCAAATCTTTTTCCTCTGTCATTATTTACTTCTGAAAGATCATTCACTGAAGAAATATTTTCACCCTTATGGCTCTTCTTTGCCACAAATGGCTCCGCTGGTCCCTTAATTACCCGCTTGGAGGCTTCGAGCCTGAAATAAAGCAAAGGACTGGGACGGGAAGGAGTTTTGGAGGGCAAGCCAGAGTCAGGGATGCACGCGGCGCTGTTTAAAGGCAGGTTAAGGATGACTCCCCGGGTTGGAATACAATTTGATAAACAGGAAAATTACACCATTGAGATTTTTTTTCTGACTCCTTATGCTAGATAGGTTGTCATTTAGTCACTATTATAATGAACATAAGACAAATTCCCAGTCTAATTGATAACTAATATAAATAGTTTCTGCTTCTATAAATCTCGTTTGCTTTAAACATGCAACAAATGTTCGATAAGTTTCCCATACACATCACATTCAATGCTCAGAAAGGAAATTTGAAGACTTCTGGAAGTGTGGCTTATTAAAAAACTTTTTCAGTTGCGCACAAAACTTAAAAAAATATATGTAACTCTTGTTTAAAAGTTTCTCCTATTTTGTTAAAATGCTTGTAATACTCTGGGGTTTTATCAGATGCCCAGAAAGCACTACTGCTCATTCAAACTCCGGTCTAGAACATTCTAAAGCCTGATTTTTCTTCACCAAACTCACTTAGTGAGACAAGCATTTGTTAATACTTCTAGGTTACTTTATTTACTTCTTGCAGCTTTGAAAATGTTTGGCAGTAAAATACTTGCCATGGTTTACAAAAGAATGTGTCAGATAGGTACTGTTTTGAAAAGGTGAAAAGTTCTGAGAGAGTAACTTACTATGTCTTAATATAAACTGATTACTAAGCCAATGTCACAGAGGACCATATGTCAAAGTTCCATAAAGGGAAGACACTTTCCTCTAAAGCCTGCCTGTCAAGAGTCTAACTCAAAGGCCAGGGATGGCTCTCAGGGCACGTTGTAAGAGTCATGACACCTAGGTGCACTCAGGCTATGTTGCAGGAGTTTCTCCAAAGCAGAAGAAATTCCCGTGATGGTTTTGTCAACTGAAAATCTACTCTTGTGTTCAAAGTATATCCACTGGCCAGGAGCATGCCTACAACACTCAATGTGTACAGGGGTACTCTTTCCACAACATGAACATGTTAGCCACTGAGACTTGGTGACAGTCCATCTTCATGCTGGGCCCTTAGGTAGGCTCAGATTTACAGTGCTCATCCCAGACCTTTGTCCCTTTAACTATTTCCTGTTGGGCAGGGAACAGAGGTTCCCATGACCAAAGATCAAGTGTGGATGAGGAAAGCTCTTAGAAACCACACTGGCTATAAAATGTTAAGTTCTTCTCTGAGCTAAAACCCAAAGAGATCTCTCTCTCTCTCTCTCTCTCTCTCTCTCTCTCTCTCTCTCTGTTTTGCTTTTTTGTTTTGTTTATTTTGTGTTTGCCTACATGTACAAATATCTGTCCTTTCATTTGTGAATTATTCACATTCTGCATTGTGCTGAATGTTCTATATTTTTGTTGGTCCTGAGTTTGTAAACGTCATCAGCATCTTCTTGTTTATTGGACGACTTTAGTGGTTCCTCGGTGCTTCAGATTCCCACTCCCCAGGTAGACACCAGGCATCTTGTAAATTCCCACAATGTGCCAATATTTTTTAAAATTTACTTTTATTTCATGTTCATTGCTGTGTTGCCTACTTGTGTTATCTATCTGGTGGTATCAGATCCTCTAGAACAGGAGTTAGAGACAGCCTTGCCATGTGGGTACTGTAAATTGAAGGAGGACCTCGGGAAGAGCAGCCAGGGGGGTGCCTAATTGCTGAGCCATCACTCCAGCCCCGCTTAGAACTATTTTTACCAAGAAGTATTCACTGAATGAGTGATTTCTTAATGGGCTTTCTTATTCTCTGTTTTCTCTTTTTCTTAGTTAAGTATTGAAATACTTAAATTGGCTTAAGATACATGTCAGTCATTTCCTTTTTTAAAGAACTGCGGAAATTTTGGATAGATATAGATGTTTACCTGAAGATTAAAAACAACCTAGGCCAAATATGAAAAAGCACAGTCCCGTGGGTACTAGAAGAAGTTAGTTGAGCTTGGAAGAAAGCCCCAAACAATCCTTACCACCCTCATCTGAATATAAAACATCAAATCCTTAAGTGACAATATAAAGAGATGGGGTACTTTGTGATTCACACTCAAATTTAATGGATTCTCATCTGACTGATAAATAGATGACAAATTCCACTGGCTTACCTCTGATAAATCAGAAGTAATATTTAATCATGACAAAATATTCATAATCTAATCCTTTTATCAAATTGACTATCACCGCAGGAGTCTCGTGTGTTTGCACAATTAAAAACCCCATGTTAGCTGCATATAATAAGCCATCGCACTCGATGCAAATCCTTCCCTATTGAAATAAGTGCCAAGCTGACAGCAGGAAGTAGCTGATAAGAAAGCAACAAGGCATTGCTGATGGCATTCTCGATAACTGAACACAACTCATGTGCACTCATCTCATTCTGCAGCCTGGTACCCAAGGAGCTCCCCTGAAGAGGATGCAGTGCCAAGGGAAGCATCCTTCCGCGGTGTCCCAGTCGCAGAGGACACATCGTCTTAAAAAGATGACAGATGGTAGGTAGAAAGACAGACAGTCAGACAAACAGAAAAATCTGAAGTTACCGAGGTAATAATATCCTGAAGTAACCATGTGCAAACAGTATCTATATATAGAAGAACTAATGAGGGGAATGTGGAATTGTGTATTACTGTTCCCTGCTATAATAAAAGCCTGCCCCACTCCCTCTCTTCTCTCTCTCTCTCTCTCTCTCTCTCTCTCTCTCTCTCTCTCTCTCACACACACACACACACACACACGTATATGTATATGTATATGTATATGTATGCCATATCTCATATCTATTTTTCTGTTTGTGCAATGATTGCATACTTCTTTTTGGAATGAAAGGAAGGCGATGTTTGCAATACCCTGGCTCCTTGGCCAAAGGGCAATGCAGGACATTATAATGCTGCAAAGAAGGTGGCAGAGGCCCCCACTGAGATGCAGGAAGGATGAGGAGTGCAGGTGAGGCTCACAGCCCTCCCTCAGTGTCCCACTTTCCATCTAGGCTACCCTGGCCGTTCCCTCTCCTCCATCCATGCTGGGAGGTGTGCTGCATCATCCTGGAGATCTGATGTGTCTGTTCCCCCTTCATCTGCCTGGTTGGCTACGATGCGAAGAAGACCTGTGCCATGTGCCGCACAGGCAACTATACCTTTCCTGAATGTAACCACACACACCCCTGTCTGTATTTTTGCAAATGTATGTTCTCATCAGCTGCTCATGGATGCCTCCGGCTGACACACTAGGGTGTGCAGTGCGTCAGAACTTGGCAAGCATTTGGTAGCACACTAGTGAAGCAAACAGAATCTTCCTAAGGTAAACCTGGCTGCAAAGCCCTGGATACAATAGTTTAGAACTTGGCTGGTTTACAACATGAGCTAAAACCGTAGACTGTTTTTAAGGTTAATGAAGGCAGAAGGCTTCCATTTGATAATGTACTTATAGCTTGATTTAGTTCTCTATCAGAAACTTGTGTAGAAGGTGCAATCTGTGGGGACCTTAAGAGTTTTAAACACTACTACCTTCATGTTCAGCGAGGGGACAGGCAAGGGACCGTATGCTCCGAAACGACCAACACAGCCCATTTAAAAGCTAACAATGCCACACATCTAGAACTGGGAAAGTGCCTTTCTCAGACTGGCTGGAAAGCCATCTTTATCACTTCAGATGACAGACAGAAGACAGGCCTTTCCACACGGAACACAAACAACTCTACTACTCAATCGCAGGAGTGTCATGACTTCTAAAACTCGTGAGTACATATTATATCCAGTGGAACTAACAGCTTTCTGGGTAAAACATACATACAGCTTCCAAAGCATCTTTCCTTAAAGGAGGGAGGGAGGGAGGGAGGGAGGGAGGGAGGAAGGAAGGAAGGAAGGAAGGAAGGAAGGAAGGAAGGAAGGAAGGAAGGAAGGAAGGGGATTAAAACAGCAAACAAGANGGAGGGAGGAAGGAAGGAAGGAAGGAAGGAAGGAAGGAAGGAAGGAAGGGGATTAAAACAGCAAACAAGATCATGTGTGAAGCTGAATCCAAAGGATGGACCCAATGTCTGTGGCTGCCAGGGATCCATCCCACAATCAGCCACCAATCATAGACACTATAGCATACGCGAGCAAGATAATGCTGAAAGGGCCCGGATATAGTTGTCTCCTGGGAGACTATACCAATGCCTGGCAAACATGGAGGTGGAAGCTCACAGTCAGATATTAGATGGAACACAGGGTTCCCAAAGAAGGAGCTAGAGAAAGTACCCAAGGAGCTGAAGGGGTCTTCAACCCTATAGGTGGAAGAATAACACAAACTAACTAGTACCCCCTGAGCTCATTTCTCTAGCTGCATATATAGAAGAGGATGGCCTAGTTGGCCATCATTGGAAAGAGAGGCCCCTTGGTCATGCAGACTTTATATGCCCCAGTACAGGGGAACACCAGGGCCAAGATGTGGGAGCGGGAGGGTAGGGGAGCAGGGCCGGGAGGTGGGAGGGTATAGGGAACTTTCTGGATAACACTTGAAATGTAAATGAAGAAGTTATCTAATAAATATTGGGAAAAAAAAAACAGCAAACAAGTTCCATGACAGTTAAAGCAGTACATCCACATTATGTATTTTATAGTAGAAATCGAGGCCAGTGTATTAAGTATATTTGATTCAGAATTGTTAAGAAAAAGAAACCTTGGGAGACCTTACTCTTATCTTGACCATTAAATGTTTCCATTCCAGCAATGTCATTAATGTCAAAATACCATTAGGATGCCTGACACCTCTTAAGCCTCTATAGTCTCACTAGGGCAAAATCTTCTGGGTTCAATCAGGAATGGTTTCCTTTTGTATGCAGCTAAAAGGCTTATGGGGGACGCAAAGGTCAAATACTACTTTCATTAAAGAAAAGGGATGGCATGGCAAAGACGGAAAAAAATCCATTTTTAGACTTGAACTGGGCAATTTTCTCTTTGTCTTCTGCTTTGAAATGCATACTTTTAAAACTTAACGGCTATACTTAAAACATATATAACCAATATTCTTGTTGGGTTTGTTTTATATTTAATATTAGCACTGTCCTTTGGTTGGGCAACCCAGGACATGAAATTTGCAGTAGAGCTCTCTAAGAGGCTTTCTGGAGGGAGAACTCTATTGGGGAATTGGGCCAGAAAAGAGGTTTGAGCTCCCTGAGAGATGAGGTTGTCTGGCTAGGGAGTTGCAGGCCGGGGTGGGAGGGAGGCGCTACTCTAAGTGGTGGTGAGGTTGAGCCTCACAGTGGAAGGATTATATTCCTCAAACCCCAGGAAGGTTCTGTGAGGGCATGAGCATAAATCCTCCCTCCCCCAGGGCAAAGCTGTGGATACTTGAGGAGGAGGGCCAGGCAAAGGAGGAAGACTGGCAAGACACACAGTGCCTTCTCTAGCTCTCTGATAGGACGGACATGGATATAGGAAGCATTTCCAGGACATCTCATTTTCATGGTTTTTTACTCTATTTTATCTCCTTGTACTCACTGTTATGTCAACCCTGTTTACTAAGCGATAGTCAATGGGTTTCCTATAAAGCAATGAACCTTAACAGGCAGCTTTTAATTGGCCCACATAGGAAACCACATTACTATTAATTCCTCAGATACAGTATAAAATAAAACCATCGCTTCTCAAACTCTAGAGCAATTAGACCTCTCGGCTATTTGGCTAACTCTACTTCATGATACCCAATGCAGTTAATTATATTTTTTGATGTTAATAGTCTCTGTCAGTCTTAAGCATAACTTCGCTTTGATGAATATTTAAATTATATTTGAATAAAAAATAATCTTGGTTACATTTCACATTCAGTAATCATTGCGGCTTAATAAAGGTCTGTTCATCAAGGATGGAAATAAAAGGAAGTGTACACACAAATGCCTTGAACCGTTGTATATTAGTAATGACAGTAAGCCATCGTCCCTCATATGTTTATCTCTCTATCTCTTTAAAATGTGTGACATCTCTCATAGAATCCCTGATCATCTTTAGACAAAAAATGTGCAGTTCCATAAATTAATGATGGGATGATCTTAGGGCTAGATCAGGATGTAATTTAATGTGTGGAACAAGCTCATCAAATAACAAAATTTGCTTTTAAAAGTCAGTAGGCATTTTCTTATCTTCTCTGGATGTATGGTTCTAGCGAGTTCCAAAGGCAATGCAGAGCAGGGAGACTTATCTTTGGAAAAATTTCTTGATTGGAGATTATATTGAAATTATTATTAAAGACACGTGACTTAAAACATTTCTTGACACATAGGCTATTCGTGTGTAATAGTAGATGCTAGTGATAGTGTTATCTCTAAATGGGCAGATGTGTGAGAAGCGAAGGAGGAAACAATGCCCATCATTTTCATAGGCTTAAAACCCACTGGGTTCCATCCCCATTATAGTATTTAGCATCAACTGAACAAATGGGTTACTCGTGCTCAACAGTTTAATTGAATGAACACACACTTTATTACCATTTAATGTCCCTTAAATAAATTCAATTATTAGAGCTTTTACATTTTCAGCTCTTTTTTCCAAATGTTGCATGGCATATTTTAATTTTACCTACTGTGTGTGGCAGGTGCCCTATGTAATCTGTGTTCCAACTAGGAACACTTGGGTTAATGCAGAAAAGCTGAACAACTAAAGTCTCACACGTTTAGTGACCCTTGCTTGATACACAGTATCAATATCAGTCTGACTGATGCTTGATACACAGTATGAATGTCAGTTCTTATTCATCTTTCCCTCCCCTGGCCCGACCCCCTCCCTGCCCCTGCATGGGAAACGTTTACTATGTGGTGTGGCCTGGCATACTCAGGCCAGTATTATCAGAAACTATACAATGAGTCACATTAATATTTCCCACAGGCCATTTCTTCATCAGAATGGCCCACAACATCTCATGACATAAAAAATACTTCAACACACCCAGACTGAATTCATCACAAACCAAGTTTCCATTTAACGGAATCTTCAAATGATCTTAGCTGCTCTGCAGCCGCCACAAAGGGGAAGGTGTAAGATGGACAAGTCAGAGAACAGACTCAAAACCAAGAGAGAACGGTTAAAGGCTGTGCATTCCGCAATGTGTGTGAGAAGCAGGACCTTCTCTGCAGCACGCTCCTCCCACCAAGATTTTTTTCTGCTTCTCATCAGGACCAAAGTAATGGAAGCATATGACTTTGGACTTGAAAAACTTGATTCAAAATAATTATTTTCTTCCTTAAGGTCTTTCTCTCAGGTGTCCATCACAGAAGTAAGTCTGAGTATCACTCATGGGCAGTGTGTTAGGGAAGTCCTGAAACCATGTCTTTTTGGTGGCATATGCTCAGAGACCTTGGGTGTATTGGTTACATACTAGTCTTGACTGGTTTCTAAAGAATAGACAGTACTTGGGGCAATAGAATCTCCTTGGTCATGCTTTTTGTCATAAATGAGATTTCTCCTAGAAACATGTGAAACAGATATTATTAGCTCTAAAATTAATTGCAGAATAGCAAACAGCACTGAATTTAAATTGCTATAATATATTTAAAGAAGTGCAGAGTAAGGAAGAAAGATAGGTTCTTAAGATCTCCAAGACAGCTAATGCGCATTGGTGAAATGCCACTGGGAAACTCGTTCTTCACAACGACTTCCCTTAGCCAACATGCAAAGAAGCCATTAACAGTGGCATGACTTTGCTCTTACTATTATGGTCTTTTGTGTTAACAATTCCAATATAGAATTTCTGAAAAATAAGGGGAGCCATGATTTTTGCTGATGTAAAATGCTTTAAAGAGGTACGTTTCTGTAGTTAATAAAATTAACCAATGAATGCCTGGTGTTAAGCTACTAGAAATACAGATCCAGGGCAGGTTGGTTCCTTTAATTCCAACCTTGGGCCGGCAAGCCAAGCCATCTCTGAGAATTCAAGGCCAGCCTGGTCTACATAGAGAGCTCCAGAGAAGCCAGAGCTACCTGGGTGAGAGCCTGTCTGAAATCAACAATAACAAAGGCCAGCCTGGTCTACATAGAGAGTTCCAGAGAAGCCAGAGCTACCTGGTGAGAGCCTGTCTGAAATCAATAATAACAAAGCAGCCAACCAAAACCAAAACCAAACTTAGGACTAAGGGCAGTTTTCCTATCATGTGTACATATGTATAAAACCTGATTCACAATCTCACTGAATATACAACAGTATTCTTATCATCTTACCTGGAATAAAATTGGCTTATTGTTCATTTTATATTAAGTTCCAAAGTGCCAATGTATATATGCGTTGCATTACTGATTATAGAGTTGTATGTTATATTAGTAGAAAGCTGGTAGAAAGTATATTTCATTATACTTCAGCTCTATGGATGGAGGGTGGACCGCGTCCAAACAGAAGATAAAAAAAAAAAAAAAAACCCAAATCCGAATCAAAGGTTGTAAATCTTAAAAAAATAAATTTTCCTTTTCTTCACTACTCTGTTTATACATCTATTCTATGTGCGTACTTGATGGTGGCTGCCAGAAGATACTATTTCAAGCTTTTCTTATCCACTACCATTTCAGACTGGAAGCTCATTCACAAGCCTGGCAGATGGGGGTGGTGGACCTGTCAGTCCATCACTCAGGAGACTGAGGCAGGAGACTTCATGTGCATTATACATACTGAACCAAACAATAATAACCCGCCCGACTAGCTTCCTTTACCTTCATATACTCTGTCCAAGATCAAAAGTAAAGGTTGTAATGCACGCAACGCACGCAAGTCTGAGTTTCACCCAGAGGCCTTCAGGCTGTACAAAAGCAGAAACACCTTGTCCTCAGAGAAAATGACAGCTCACCACCCAAACAAAGAATGCAGTATGATAGGAACAAACTCTATATGTAAGGAGGTGTCTGTGAAATGAACGCAGACTGGGACTTTGAGGACATAATCTAGTAAGAAGGCTGCTTCCCAAGCTTGCCATTTACAAGGGAACCTCCAGGTCCCTGATGTGGCCCTACTGCCCTTTCCTCATACCTTCATTTTGGTGGACCATAAGAGATATTTAAATGGCTTGGTTATAAGTTATTTCATAATTCATTGGTCTTTCTCACACAGCAACTGTGAATGTTTAATATGGGTCAAGGGGGTGGGGGGGTGTTCCTTTTTCTTTTTTAATTGCCAGTAATCTCCCTTTCTAAGAGACTATAGTTTACATGCCCATCAGCAACATGTAAAGCATGTGTCCAATTAGACATACCAATTGGAGCTGTAATAGCTGAATTTACTATTCTAAGATTCAACTATCTATGTTAGCAACTTAAAAACCAGCAGTTAACAGCTGCTGTCACCTGAGTGTTTGATCTTAGCCATTCTGACTGGTGTGATCTGTAATCTCAGGGTTGTTTTGATTTGCATTTCCCTGATGATTAAGGATGTATTCCCCATTTTTTGAAATAGTTATTTGGTTCTCTGGAGTCTAGCTTCTTGCGTTCTTTCTATATATTGGATATTAGCCCTCTATTGGATGTAAGATTGGTAAAGATCTTTTCCCCGTCTGTTGGTTGCCGTTTGTTCCTATTGACAGTGTCCCTTGCCTTACAGAAGTTTTGCAATTTTATGAAGTCCCATTTGTTGATTCTTGATCTTATAGTATAAGCCATTGGTATTCTGTTCAGGAACTCTTTCCCTGTGCCCATGTGTTCGAGGTTTTTCCCCACTTTCTCTTCAATTAGATTCAGTGTATCTGGTTTTATGTGGAGGTCCTTTATCTACATGGACACTGTAGTGGTTAGATGGGTGGAGGAACACCCTCACAGAAGCAGGGGAAGGGGGGTGGGAGAGGGGATTTCTGGGATGTGGGAAAACAGGTAAGGGGATAACACATCAAATGTAAATAAATTTTAAAAAAATAAATAAATTTTTTAAAAACTGCAGTCAAAGAAATAATTCCAAGTCGTTGTCTATAGACACACGCATCCAAGTGCTGGAGAACTGCAGAAAGGCATCACCAGGACACGCAAAGCAACCTCAATCTCTTTTGCAGTCAATTTTGCTGAGTCAGTAGACCCCAAGTTGCTTCTTTCTCCACATCAGAACTCCATCCTAATGGACCAATGGCTGACAAACCTGACCCCACAGATAGATGAAAGCACTTGGGAAACACACACATGGGATGAATGGAACGCACTTTCTCAGAAGCTGCCTGCTTGGATCCTGTGGGAAAGGGTGAGTGTACTGAGTAGCCCTGGCTAGCAAGCACTTACAGCAAATCCCCAGTCTCACAAAACATCACCTCAGATGAAAACCCAGACTGAGCTACAAGTATTGCTCTGAAAGACGGTTAGCATGGACGAGAACTCGGGTTTGAGAAGGGTTTGCATAAACATTATTGCTGCCTGTAAAGAGAGATCAGTAAATGTGTACTAATTAAATTAAAGCAAAGGGGGAAAAAACTTCCTAGAGCTCTGACATGGACACAGGGCCTCTTTACGAAGACTGATTGATCAATAAAAAGGCTGAGAGGTTTGTATGTCAAGGAGACTACACAGCAACAGAAATCTATAATCATGAAGTCTGACAGAACCGTGGCTGCATTTTAATGGATTCTCCGGGCTAACGTCTGAGCTTTGATATTTACCACTACTTACAGCAATGTTCTCCATGTGGACTCTGTGTGTGGGGGTGTGTATCCTTTGTTTAGTTTATATACAACTGATATCTTTTAGTATATTTGAAAATAAGTTAGTTACTTATCAACTCCAAGTAACAGAATTGAACTTCAACATTATTGAAGAATAAAATGTCATCTTCAGGTATGATGGTAATTCTAGCCACTATGGGGGACTGAAGAAGTGAGACTGCTCACTTTGGGCTAGCCAGGGGTACACAGCCAAACTCTGTCCCAGAAAAACAAACAAAGAAAACCCAAAAGATAGCCCACGATATATAAACAAATTTCACTACAGAATCAATCATTCAACATATAATTGCCGGTTTTACCTTCTGTGCCAAGTAACGTCTCAAAGGCTCAAAATATTTATTTAAAAGCATGGAAGAAAGGGATATCACGCTATCAGCTTTGTAAACACATAGGGCGAATATGCATGGAGCAGTGAACGGAGCGTGCTGTGCACAGGACAGCTGACTCAGCAAGTATGATGAATGGCAGTAGGATAAAGGCCTCCTCCCAGCCTTGGTGAACAGCCTGATGTTGAACCCCTCTTTTAAAAGAGATGCTACAGCCTCGCTCTACTAGGATGGAGTGTGCCTGGCTATCATTCCTCCAGGCAGCAGTGTGAGAACAGAGCAGTCTTTCTACCTTCAGCCTCACCTGACATCACATATAAGGTTTCACCGTAAGGTTTAGGCCACCAACAAGGCTGCACTGGCATGTCTGAGAGATTCAGAACGCTCAGCGAATTCAGAACTTTCTTATTAATCAAAGTTTCTGGATAAGAGCTAAAATCATTTTCATTACGGATGTGAAATAATTGTAACTGTTTTATGTGAAGGAGTCAATAATCTTCAAAGATTGTTTAAAAAGCCACCATTATCTGTAACGGTGACCGTCTAAGAACCTTCAAGTATAACTACATGTTTTTGAGAAAAGAGATGAATTCAACCTTTTGAAGATGAACTACAAAGAATACTTTAAAGACAACGGCACAGTTTAAATATTACTCATTGGAAAATTTGAGATATTTCTAAGGTAAAATCCTAAACACTCAAGGCATATTGGACTTAGGTGCTTTTTGGATTAGGATATTTAACCAGGAAAACTGGGGCAAATATTTCAAAATCTGGTATCTGAGATACTTCTCGTACTTCAGATTCTGAGTAATGGGAACAGAGAAAACGCTACTGCCAGTGACTAACACAGCCTCTTTTCACTCTGCATCGCCAGGTACACAGCAGGTAGAGTAAGAATAACCTCACCCTCACCCTCACTCCACATCAGAACTCCATCCTAATGGACCAATGGCTGACAAACCTGACCCCACAGATAGATCAAAGCACTTGGGAATGAAAACCTGGTTAGCTCATTCTTACCAAAAGAGGCGGTGAGGACAGAAATGAAAGTCTGACATGCACAGCTACACCACACTGAGATACCCATGTCCCTTACCAGACACAGGAAGGGGGCTTTGTAACTCAGTGGAGAATTTGTAGTATTGCTACTTGAGCTTTCCAAAAAGAAAATTCCTGTTTTAAAGAAATATGAGCCGGGCGGCACGCCTTTAATCCCAGCACTTGGGAGGCAGAGGCAGGCGGATTTCTGAGTTTGAGGCCAGCCTGGACTACAAAGTGAGTTCCAGGACAGCCAGGGCTACACAGAGAAACCCTGTCTCGAAACAACAACAACAATAACAACAACAACAACAAAACAAACAAGAAAGAAAGAAAGAAAGAAAGAAAGAAAGAAAGAAAGAAAGAAAGAAAGAAAGAAAGGAAAGAAATATAAATGTTTCTCTTTGGTACATTATTCAATGCCTCAGCTTTTGAGGACCTAGACATAGAAAAATTCAGTAAACTACTTGAGGTTTTGTGTGTTCAGAGTCAAACAGTGATATGTGCACAGTAATTATTCATTGACAACCCAGCTGCAAAACCACTTCCTCCCTGGTTTTCCTCTGGTTCTTTCCAACGACGCCAGTCAAATATGACAGGCTTCCTCATGCTTTACATCGTGACATACCATGAATAGGGTACTTACATGCTTCCACTATGAAAATGTTTTTCAAATAATTTCAATCTTGCCTTTCCTCTTTTCAATACAGTGTTTATGTTCAAATTGTCAGAGTGCTGATTAAATAATTATAAACCAACGAGCCACAAGTATACTACAATTTAAAAGTGGGGTTTCAGCTCCTATATTTAGAGTGATTTCTTTATTTATGTCAATGTCCCATACCCCATTTGAAGATCTGATAATGGGCCAACAGCATGTATTCCCAGAATGCAATGTTTTTTCAAATACTGTAGCAACCAGACGTGAAACCCTTCTGCATTCAGTCTCAAGGGAAGGATGTGTGCTTTTTACATCTAGAATGAAGTTCACCTGTAGAACACCAAGTTTGACACTTGTACAAAACACCTGCTGTGTGCCTAAGTAAGTGCATGTCTTGCACTCTCCTGCCTGAGCCCTGAAAGTCAGACCTGCCAGACAGTCTCTTCACACTGACTCCCCACCACCATCTTTGCTGTTTCAATAGTGTACCGAAAACAGCAAACCATCCACACTAAGTTCTTCACTCTCTGCTCCTCCCTGGCCAGCTTCCAGATTCTGCCCTTCATGACCAAAGTGGACCAGAGGAAAGGAGAATTGGTTAGTTCTTAATGTGTCCTGATAGATCCAAGGCACAGACAAGCTCCCCACACTTGAAATACCACGTGCAAACGGTCTCTGTGTGCATGGTCTCTCATCTGAAAGAACTGGAAGCAAAGATGTCTCTAACGTTTTATGGATATAAAAGGCCTGCATATTATATGTAGGAAATTACTGGGTAGATAGGACAGAGGGAGAGACACCGAGTTCATTGTTTCATGCGCACCTTAGACACAGACAGGAAGTAAGGCCAGTACTTTCAGTACAGCCTCACTTTGCTGCACTTCTGTCAAAAGGCCACGTGGTATCCTTTTCTGTTTGTGATACCATGTTGGTACAACGTTATAATCTAGATTTTCTGTTATGGATGCTCAACTTGAAGAACCCACATTACCAAAAAAAGGTAGCTCTGTTTACGGGCTAGACTTCTGGTCTTACATGCCTCATCTAGAATGTTGGTTTTAAAGGAGAGTATCTTATTAAGCACTATTTATTCAACTGGGATTGTGTCTGGGATTCTTCATGCTAATTCCTTAAGAACTAAAAGAAGAACCCTTTTGATGGAACTCTTTTAAAACGTCGGCAACATTCTCTAGTTTCTTCAGAAGACCTAGCAAGCTACTATCCACATTTGAAAAATCTAGCTATGCTACTGCCTGTGGTTAAAATATTCCAATACATAATCCCAATCCGTCCTCTCAAGAACATGTATTCTTAAAGCGCAGACAATTGTAGGAAGGAGTGCTCACATATTTTCCTCCATGCCCTCATATCCTCTGATGTTTTCATTGTGTCTGTAATGACTACCCACACATAGATGTTATTCTTCTAGGTGATCTGCTAATCAAGTTAGAAATCTCATTAAGATGCTGTGTCCCAGAGGAAGGGAAGCAGGAGACAGAGCGAAGCCAAGCATGAGAAGGTCAGGGGTTTCCTTCCATGAAATTTAAAAATGACACTACTGCTCAACTATGTGACCCTTAGGTGCATCCTAAACAATGGGGAGCTCTGGGCAAATCAGTGCTGGAGAACTGGGGTACTGCAGAACTAGTGGGTTGCAATGACAAGAAACTGCTATGTGTACTCACATATACAAGGTTCATTGAGCTGTCATGAGTTTTCCAAACTTAAAAAATACAATGCCAAGGGTTAGGTGGCTTGTGTCTAAGGAAGGTTCCCCTTGACCTACAATGCTCAATTTAGGATTTTCTTCAACTTCACCAAAGGGAATAGATGTTTGCAAGACTCGAATCTTTGTCATTTCCTAGGCTAGAGATATGCAGATCCCCCGGCACAGGGATTAGCATCTCACCTCAGCTTCTATCCGTAAAGCATGCATCCAGGTCGGACAGTTTTAAGCTCAGAATGGATTTATGGGGGCACACGACCACGGTGTGATGAAGAGTCCCCGCCATTATCTACTTGCTGTGGGTAATCATCAGGGACACAGCTTACATCCCAGCCCAGGTGCTCAGGTATCCGGCTCACTCAAGCCATCAGCCTGATGGCAACCCTTTTAAATGTAGCCCAATCCACAATGACCTACACACTTCACACAGACCAGGGTGTACAGAGTGGGACCACACTGATATTGTCGTGAACTTCTATTTTCCTAATTGTGGACAAAAATATTTATTCAATGACCAATTCTAAATAACATATTTATTCTCAGAATCATGTTGAAGTAATGAAAAAAGAAATGAAGCGGGGAAGGGGGGGGCTAGAATACAGAGAAGAACCTTATTAGAATATGCTTATCTATGTACTGTTTGAGGAAGGCAGATACCCTCATTACTATGCAGAAATATACCTTACACGTCACTTTTAGTCTACGTATTACATGGTCAGCATAGCTCCAAAACTCTACTAACCTACCCAGAAGTTATGGCTTTGTGAAGATAAAAATGGTTAACACAACATTGGAAGTTGTTCACTGTTTAGAAGGCCTTCCTCTCTAGTCCCAGGAGGACATACTTAGCTACATACTTTCCCAGTTGAGCTTGCACCTGTCCCTGTATTGTTGCTGCTCTTAAGGTTAAGGACCAAGAGCACAGGACAAAAATCAGCAACATGTTGGAAACAGTTACATAGGACACAACTGAGAAAGTAACTTCCACCCCAAGTATACAAAGAATCCTTAAAACAAAACTAGCAGCAGGAGTTATAGAAAGGGGGGGCAGACTGGGAACAAATAGACACTATCTCAAGAACACACAGGAAGAACGGAAGAAAGAGAAGGAGCTCTGGGCTCTGGGTCATTAAGGGATGATGTTTATAAAATGGCTAACATGCAAACTCTGTCAACACTAAATGGAGGGAAAGTGTGGCCAACCCCCACCCACTCCTCTCCTGTCGCAAAGCAAAAGAGTGAAGCAGCCACTCTGGAAGACAGTTTATGGGTCCGGCACCAGGCTTCCTCTCACCAATGAGCTGGGTGAGGAGGAGGATGGCAGGGGAAAGGATTTTTTCCATGTAATCCAGCATGGCCTAAAATTCATAATCTTCCTCTCCCAGCCTGCTAAGAGCCAGGATTTATATAATCCAAATGAAGGTTTCTTATGAATCAGAATAAACTTTAATATACAACCTAAGAGTTGCAAATATGAGTATTTAACCCATATAAACCTGAAAACTCAAGTTCACACCAGACTCTACACACACACACACACACACACACACACACACACACACACACACAGAGAGAGAACTCAATTTTGGTGTGACTTTAAACTGTTGTAAAAACTCACTGTAACGTAAGGGTTAAAGCAATCACTGATAAGGTTCCATACAGATAAACATTCTTTTGACTACAGAAAAAACTTCAAATTCTCAAGAAACAAGCTTAGATTTTAACTCTTCCTTCTATTTCCTATAAAATTAGGGATTGTGTTCTGCATTCCTATATATTCTGTCATCTCAACTAAGATGATATGCAAACTTTATATGTGTCAGAAGCATAATACAATGGAGATGTTAACATAGGTGAGTAAAAATATAACGGCCAAGACAAAAGCATGGCTGTAGGCAGCATACGCTCACTTGGGGCAGACAGAAACTTTAACCCTCGGATACAGTAGCTAACACAGGACATGCATGCACATGCATATACCTTTGAGTCATGATTTTGAAGGCATCAGGGAGGTAGCAGTCTGTGTTCTCCATTTGAAAGGGGTCTGCGTCGCAGATCTTGTCGTCCGTCCGACCGTAGTTCGCACTCTCAATCATGATGACGTCACTGCCCGGACATCGCAGGTCTATAGAATAACCCTCACAGGATAGCTCTCGTCTAACTAACCCGAATGGTAAGGCTGCTCTGCTGAAACCTAGGAGAGAATTAACACAGAACGTCAAGCTTCTATTCTCATATGAAACAGATTATTTCAGCGAGGCATTTTCAAGAGACATGATTCATCACAGTCAAAAGATGTCAGCATTTCCTGTTTATTCTTAATTAGACATCTAAAGGATTCATAGATAAATCCAGGAAGAACTGTCACAAGTGTGAATGAGTAAGATTCTGCCATCTACCATCCTTACTCTCTCATTTTTAAAGTACACATATTAAGTGTCAGCATCACTATTATACAACTACTTCATACTAGCAGTTCTTCGCAAAATAACTAAAATAACTATGACAATGAAAATTCTAGGGCATGGTAACATTTTCAACTTAGAGATACTGTTTTGAAAAGTGCCATCATTGAAAAGATTTGGAAGATGAGTATTTACAGGGGACAGCACTAGGCCAACTCACTCCAATAAACACCAAAGAGCAAAAGGTTCTGCAAGTTACACCATCTGCAAAATAAAGGGAATTACTTATTACATTAGCTAGTCTATCTTTAAAACACAATGTTTAAGTGCTGTATGAATTGCAGAGGACAGAGCAGGTGTCTAGCATGTGCTAGAGATGAATCTTGAACGAAATAAAAGGCTAGAATTTTAAGGGGTTTTACATTATTATTACGTGTGTGTGTGTGTGTGTGTGTGTGTGTGTGTGTGTGTGTGTGTGTGTGCTGGGATACGTGACTTATGCACCACAGGCGTATGAGTGACGGTCAGGGACAACTTTCGGTAGTTGTTCTCTTCTCCACCTCACGTGGGTCCCAGAATCTTAACTCGGGTCATCAGGCTTATGGGAAATACATGTGAGCCACCCATTCAGCCTACTCTAAGCCAAAATTCCAAATCAGAGATCCCATAAATTAGCTCCAGACCCCAATCCAACGTGGTCAGTGACAGGGAAAGCCAAGGAGTAATGACTGTGGTCAAGAAAGACAAGGGTTCCAGCGGCCCCAGAGTGGTACCCAGGGATGAGTCTGCAGAGTAACCGCCTCTCATGCGCAGCCTCAAGTCTCACCTCCATTCTCTTGCCTGCCTCAATCTACAACCTTTCTTTAATAACTTTAATGTTCATATGTCTTTGCTGTGGGGACAGGGTCTCCCTGTGTGGCTCTGGCTGGCCTGTAACTTGCTATGTAGACCAGGCTAGCCATGAACTCAAAGAGATCACAGTCCTCTGCTTCCAAAACTTGGGATTAAATGTGCTCGCCACTTTACTGTCTTAATTCACTGTTGTTTTAATTACTCTGTGTCAAATGGCTTACCCCCCTTCTAGGGAAATTACAGAAACCAAAGGGGACACAATTGGGAGAAACTGCTTCAAGTTCCACACTTCAGCCTAGAGTGTTGAGAGTGTCTGGGTCAGGGCAATGGTAATCCCTAATCTACCCGAGCTGCACAAGGCCCTCACTAATTCAAAGCCTTCTTTGAGGTGCCACATCCTACAAGAGGGTTCCTGGACCACACCCATAGGATCAGCACACAAGCTCAAGCACAATCCTGCTGAGAAAACTAAATGTGCACTAGACTTCAGAGGGAAGAGCAGGATTCTATAACCGGGAACTCAAATACCTTCTTCAGGAGCTATGGCAATGAGCAAGCCTGGGAAGTTTGCCCTAAGGTCTATGGTAAGAGAAGACCGCACCAGAGGAGGTGTGTGCCAGTAACAAGGATGGAGCATGGGCACAGAGCTTGGCAACTCAGAAGATGTAGAGCTGGACGAATGTACACAAGGGTTTTTTTTTCCCCTTTCCCTACCAGGTTCACTACATTTGACCCTTTTTTTGACTCTTACATTTGTCTTAATTAAAAATATGTGTATGGCTTCACAAGCTCTTATTTATTTCTGGGGGATAATAACGTGCAAATTCAAACAAGTGACATCAAATAATATTTGAGAGTGCAACCTACTTTAACACAAGGTGATTTGCAATTATAATTCCATAATAAAAAGGAATAAATCATATTATTATAAAATCTTAGAAATATTACAACATGCTACTAAAAGATTGGCTTGGAGCATAATTCACACTCGGTACTATTTTGTTGAAAACGATTGATTGCAAAGTTGTGTGATTTCTAAACTTTAATTTTGGCTTTTGTCGGCGTGCAGGGGTACAGGTATAGATCTAAGTGAATCTTCTGCTTGTGAAAGCCACTGGAGGAACCGGATAGCTCAATGCCGCGCTGTTCTGTCAACACAGAGGGATTTTTACAGCTTCCATCACAATCACCCCACACAGTCAAGAACGACAGGAATGGTCTGTGTCCTTTAGTAGTGTAGAGGGTTCTAGCACAGAATCCTCCTCCACAGGAAAGAGATCAGCGTTTGGGTGTTTTCACTGCAAGGAACGTAGCAGTTTTGTTACAGCAAATACTGTTTACCCAAAGCTACGGTATCTCTAGTCTCACCTCGCTGTCAGATTGTGGTTCTAAAGCTGTTTTCTTTGAACTTTGTCTTTACCAACATGCTCTTAGAATTCCACGACCAAGTACATACATGGTAGAGATTCATAATGCAAGTGGAACTTGTGATATCGTAGATACACTGACCGCTAATATGAAATAGATGATTAAAGAATCCATGTGAAAAAAATGAACGTCCCTGAGTTGTGTTTGTATGTATGTGGTGTGTTTGTGTGTATACATCTATGTATATGTATGCATGTGTAATATGTTTCTGCTTATGTACATGTATGAAGGCATGTGTGTACATGTGTGCGTGTTTGTATATGTGCTGTGTTTGTATGTGGTTCTGTGGGTGTATGATAGATGTTTGTCTGTTTATGTACAGGTGTGTTTGTGTGTGTATTTACATGTGTTTACATATGTGTGTCTGTACATGTGTGTATGTGTGTGATGTGTTTGTGTAGTTTGCTTTTATGTGTTTGCATGTGCACATGTGTATGTGTGTGTTGGTATGGTGTGCTTCTGTGTACATGTGCCTGTGTGTGTGTGTGTGTGTGTGTGTGTGTCTGTGTCTGTGTCTGTGTCTACCTGTCTGTTCTGGAACCTTGAAAATTTCAGCCAATAGTCTCTGTGCTTCTCTAAGTTCTAATTTCCTTTTCTGGATAAAATTAGCTAAGAACTGTATAAGATTTTCCCAGATTATGAGTCTAAACTAACGACATGCTTCTAACTAATCACATATTTGATTTTTCAATTTTCCCCAGTCACCCACAATTACTCTAGAATTCACTCTGCTTCTCTAAGCTGTGGACACAGGGCATTAGTAAATGGATGCAGCGTGGTGGGACAGGGCAGATCATTGGGTTACTACCAAGGAAAGTCTCAAAGTTGTCTTATAAACTAAACAGGCTTAGCGTGGCACCGGGGCCTTTCTCTCTGGATTAGCTATTTCATCCAAAGACTTCTGGGAGAGAGAAAACCCCTTGGGTGTCAGTCATAAGAGCACAACAGCAAACAACCGCCACCAACACATGGAGTCTGCGACTCCTTCAGTCACTTCCCGTGACCTCTGACCCCTGCCATGTAACTATAACTCCAAGTTTGTAGTAAGCAAACAGAATGAATCAGAAAAGTATCCTGGAAAAAAGGCCTTCCCTTTTTGTCCCTACTCTACAGGACAAAACCATCAACTTGCCGGGGCTTTCATCTCTTCATGGGACTTTTCCCATTACATGAGAGGCATTTTCATCCAGGAGTGACCCTTCTAGAATGTGCATGCTTGAACACTGAAGGTGACATGGCAAACTAGTCCCCGGGTAAGGTTTTAGAGGGCACAGCCTGCAGCTCTATGCCAGACCCACGCAGGAAGGATCACGGAGCAGAGTAAACTGGGACATGTGCGTTTGTGGAGAAAAATACTAATTTACTTACAGCCATGATAGAGTGAAGATGTGCCAAGACCGTCTCCGGGGTCTTTTAAAAATAGTTTTATTTCTCTGTGGAGACCCTGTATTTGTTAACTCTCTGTCATCATAATTCCTCTTAATTCTCTAATATGGTTTTATTCTAATCTTTGAACATATCCGTAATAGCTGCTCTGAAACGCTTACCGGCTAAATCTATCAACTGGGCCTCTCTCCGAGCAGCATCTACTAGACGCCTTTTCTCCTGAGTGAGGCTTGACTTTCTCGTTTGCACATCTCAAAAAATCGTCATTGGAAACTGTGCTTTTTATACACTATCCTGCTGGCAACCATGGATTGGGCTTAATCCCTGCCACCGCCACAGTGGCAAAGCCACTGGTTCTTGCCCAGAAGGTTCTGCAACTCTGAGTTCCTCTGTGTGTTTCTGACCCTGCCTTCCTAAGGTCCCCTGTCACTGTGTACAGCCTCATGGTCAACCAGTGGAAGAGCATCAGTGCTGCCCAGAAGCCAGGAGCCCTGAGGACTGTCACCACACTCTCCCGATGCAGTAGGCACCGCTGAGGCTTGCCCAGGTCAGCCCTGGAGATTTTCCCGCCAGGTCCTTTCCTGTCTCTCTCCTGTCTTGTTGCTCTTCCTGGTTGGTGAAGTGGGCGTGGGAAAGATGCGGCTCCTATGGTGTCCAGGACTTGCCTACTACACATTTCAGAATGCATGTCCACACTGTCCTCGAGACTGAGACCACAGTCGGGTAGGACTAGGAGCTGAAAGGCACTCCCTCTGACACTCTTCTGACAACAGTGCTGGGCTGCAGCCTCCATCCTCAACTCCAAACCCAGCCACAGCCTAGTAGGAAACAGCTACCCTAGTGCAGTAAGGACAAAGTGGGTCGGCGGTCGTGGCTTCACACGAGAGGGTGTGGGTTCCTATGGTTTCTGACAGAAGTTCAGCAAATTTTCACAAGCAAATGCTCATCATTGGCTGTGTGGCTTTAGTTCATTTCCACAGCCCCAAATGGTCACTGCAGACAATTTTACCTCACCACTATAGGTCAGAAACACCTAGGAAGATGTTTCAAATGTTTAATGGCTAACGATCCGTCAAAACCCCTTATTGATGGGAACTATTAAGGGCCACTGGTTTACGAGGAATTCAGAGAGGCTAAGTAAGATTGAAGTTCCCCATGCTTCCACATGCTGTAAGAATGCTCGACAGCCATTGGCCGTAAGTTGCTCTGGAGGGCGGGCTTCTGCTGTGCTGTGTGCTGTCAGTCTTAGGAGAGAAAAGGAGCAGAAAAGAAAACTGTGTGTGATTGTCAAACATTTGGTCAAATGGCTGGGTCGCCATGACCAACATCACACAATCCCCAAATTAAAGCCACGTAACCTCATTATTACTATCACATTCACTCCTAGCTGTACTCAAGATCTATTTTTATATCAGTGCCCCCGTACCCCCCAAAAGTATTTCAAACAGCAAAGTGTAATCCAATCCATATTGCTGACAATTTAAGGGGGGGGGCAACAGTAGGAGGCTTCTGTGAGAAGAAAAAAATAAATCGATACTGCATCTTGGAGCTGGGCAAATGTGGATATTGCCAAAGCCCAGCGCTCAGACTGGAGTAACTGCTCTGCTCTACCTCTCCCTTCAGAACACATGATTCTTCCGACAGTCTCTTCCCCCCATGCTATAAAATGCCAAGCTATAACTCTCCCTGCTGGAGGCCAGTGATTGGAGTAAATACCTCCAGGCAACAGGTGCTCGGGCCTCAAATCTTCTGCATTTAGGACGCAGCTCCCAGGAACAGGTGCTCTGCTATGACAGGAACCGGAAAGGTCACAACCGGAAGGCCGCCACTGGTTGTGACAGTCATAAGCATCTTGGCAAAATGACATGGTGCTTTGTCAACAAAGAGCATATTTTGTTGGACTTGAAGCAAGTAAGGACAAGCACTTTGCCTTTCTGCCCTTGGCTCTATTCAGACTTGAACACAATTCTCTGGGAATCATATCTATAAAAGGGGTTCTTATTAACCAGAATATAAAAGTTTCAAGGTCTCCGGTGCTGCTTTTTCTTAATGACTCTGGACTAACCCGTCAGGGATGCCACTGCTCATGCTGTACTTGGGTCCTAGCAGGAACGGTGGCTTTTCATTACCAGGGACCTCTGTGGGACTGGGGCTGTGACTTCAAGCTGTCCTGAGACATTAACTCGGGCCACCGTTTATTAAGAGTGCTGGCCTATGAAATCTCTGAATTGCTTCCATTCGCATATGTTAATGAGGTCTCTTCCTGCAATGAAAGAGAGCTAAGAGCAAGTCTCGAAGAGAAATTAGTTCACTAATAGTTCAACAGTTCCGTTTACCTCTGCATATTCATGATGTCAATGAAACACAACGTCTCAAATCTCAAGAGCTTAATAAAACTTCCCATGGCTAACGGCAGGGTGTTAGAAACATAATTTCATGTTAGTTTGTGGGAGCTTGACGCTGGTTTGGTTTCTTGACTACTTCAGTTATTAAAATACCCTTATCAGGGCTGATGAGATAGCTCACTGGTAAAGGTACTTGTCTGAAACCCTGAGTCCAAAGGCTGGGACCAACTCGGCAGACAACTGATTCACAAAAATTATCTTCTGACCTCTGAGACACACACACACACACACACACACACACACACACACACACACACACACTGGTAAAAAGGAACCTCTAAAGCATCAGGGTTTCTGTGTCCACTGATACACAATCTCTTTGAGGTATATACGTGCTGGGAATCCCAAAATATGACACATAACACTATAATCATCATTCACCTTTGGCCTTGTTGTCAACGCTAACAATAAAGATAAAAAGTGTACAACTCCCATGGGCTAGCATAAGCATACTGGTATAAAAATGTGGAAGTGTTTATGTGCAGGGAGGTTACATGAACCCCAAACACAAAGAGGGTTTTCAAAAAAAAATGTTCAACTTAAGATCATGTGATTACACAGCTCAACCCAGAGGCCTGGCGCCCTTTAGTTTCTTCTGCTTTGTTACGTTCATTTAATTAAGCGTCTGAATGTGGGTGTAGGCCGGAAGACAACCTGTGCGAGTTATTACGCTTCTTCTCCCATGGGGATCCCAGAGATGGGACTCACATCCCAACTCATCAACTGATCCGTCTTGCCAGGCCCTGCCTTTCCTTCTGCTGTCATTTGGCTTTAGAATCGAGCTGTTTATTCTAGATAAATAAAAAATACTCAACTGGATGTTTAGAAATCGCAAAGTATTTCAAAAAACTTTATTACTTTTAAATCTTAACAGTAACTTAACTCTATAATTATGTCAAGTTAAGCATCAATAATCCTGGTCACCTTCTGGACATGCCAAGGTAAAAATGTTAAGACTCCCACCAGCTGATAGGTCAGTATTAGCACTTCCGAGGCCCTCTCAGAATGCTGAGAAAATAACTCACTATTAGTCCTTCAAAAACCCTGGGCTTAAATTACTTATTAGAAAGAAATTGATCCCACTCTTGTAAAAACTTCTAAATTACCCACCACTGGGTAATAATTCATAAGTGTCATTACAACCCTGCAGTTTAAGTTATAAAGTATGACAAGTTTAATCCTGAACTTTAAAGGAAAACCTCCCAGCAAGGATGGCTACAAAAATAACATTAAGCCTCAGGAAAAGCTGGTTTTTTTTTTTTTTTTAATTTTTTGTTTGTTTCTTTGTTTTTTGTTTTTTAAAGAGTCTTAGCATGCGACCATAACCTCCGCAAAGCTCACAAACACAAGCTTCCAGATTTCCAATCTGCTTCAGAAACATGTCCAATGGACTGTATAGCAAGGCTGGGTTACCTTAGGACTCTGGAGTTGCCTGGAGACTGCAGTTTAATGGATAGAACACTTCCCTAGCATGCAGGAAGCCTTGAGTCCACATAACTGAGGTACTATGGTGCATACCAGAACCCTAGTAATAAGGGAGGCAGAAGAAACAGGAAGTTCAAGGTCATGCTCACTCAGCTGTACATTCAGCTTGAGGTCACCCTAGGCTACATGCAACCATGACTCAAAAGAAAAGGAACAAGAACTCAAACAAAACCCAGCTCAAGGCTTCCCTGACGATGAGAAAGTCTGACCTCAGGCTTGGATACACTCATACTGTGTCTTACTGCTCAGGACCACGGTGGAGTTAAAATGATTATGGACCCGCGTCTGGATGACTGTCATAGACGGAGGTGTCTCCTTGGGAAGAGGCTCTTCATCAAACTCACCCTCTGAAGCCAAGCCTACTGAAGGGTGGGGAGCTGGAGATCAAAGCCACTCCACCTTTCAGGTCATGAATTACAGGACAACAGAAAGAAACGACCCACTTGTTTCTCTTCAAGGAAATAAAACATTCTTCGCAACACTTCTGTCCCCAGCCAGCTAAAAGCTAATAAGGAGTTAGCATCAGGAACGAAATCTTTCTAGGTCACTCACTTTGTACGACTAAATGAAAGCTCTCCAGAGCATCTCTATAATTCATGCATTGTCAACAAAGAAACTAGAAAATAATCACAGAATAAGTAAAGAAAAAACGATTTCTTATCTCAGGGAGGGGACTGCCACCTCTCACTGAAGAACACAATCGATTTTACAATTCCCCTTTATACCCGTTCGTTATCAGAATCCCATTAATTCTGCGGCCTAGACTTGAAGAACTATGTCCTTCAAAGCAGTGACATCAGAAGGAAGAGACTGAAACTGACTTGTGCATCCAGCCAGGCACACCCAGCCAAGCACACTCAGCAGGGCTCCATCCTGTCCTGGGACTTCTTCTACACAGAGGGCAGGTCTCCCAGATCAAAGAGAGCAAGAGTACACATCTGGAGGCTTACTCCACCTCCTGCTGTATTCAGATAGAAACAATATTACTAAAATACAAGGGGGGGGGGAGGAATAGCAGAAAGCTACTAATCACAACCTCATGTTTTTAAAAGGTGAATGTAAAAGGGTCCCCACCAGAGACAACAGTGGATTTCCAGTGTAGGACTTTCACATCAATGAAGTTTTACTAGGCAGTAATAAACTCTAAAGGTGTGAAGCAGTCCCAGCTAGCTAAGGGAAGGCAGCTCCAGGAAGCCAATTAATGCAGACTCTGGAGTCTGTAGTAACAACTCTGAAACCACAGCGAAGCCACCCACACATTTCTCTGTGTTCTGAGTGAGGAACCCTAGAGTGACTGCAGGCAACCTCTGCTGACTCCTAAAAGGGGCCTAAGGGGGGGGGGGGGCGCTCAGGAGGCTTGTTCCTAAGGAAAGGAATCCCCACCAAACCCCACAGAACAGAGCCATGCCAACCATTGGCCACTGAGAAAAGTCCGGCCAAGTTCTTCCACAGAAGGGCCTACTGCTTTCAACTTTCCATCACATACACTTTCTTTTGTTAGTATTAATTTTGTTGTGGTTGTTTTGAGACAAGGTCTCATGTATTCAAGGCTGCTCTCAAACTCCTTCCACAGCAGTAGCTTCCCTTAAACTTGCCATCCTCCTGCCTCCACCTCTCCAGTACTGGAATCACATGCTAAGGATAAAATTAAACGTATTCTAGGTTATGAAGGAAAATAAACATTTGAGATCCAGAGAGAGCTGTGCAAAGGACTTTACCAAGGCATGGAAACACTGCCTAAACTGTTTTCCTGTGTTTTCTTGTAATATGTTCGAATCCCATTAATTCTGCGGCCTAGTCCTACATTGCTTTTAAATGATATACCTGTTTTCTTTAAAATCCCAAAGGAGTATCTAACTTAGAATTTTCCCTTTTAAACAGTAAATAAAAGAATGCTACTGAAGACATCAGAAAAGGGTTTTCTGCCAAGAGGAAGAAAAATCCAACCGGATTCCAAGAGGAAGCCAGGAAAATTCTTGTGTCCTCGCCTAAGAAAAACTAACTTTGGAGACCCAAAACATGTTGAAATGTTTCCTTTTATGTCCACAAAATAGTGTGGAAATTTTGATTGATTAGTTTACGATACGAAGTCACTAGTGCTGTGTCAGTTTCCTTTTGGATTGAAGGTGGCACGGGAGGCACAATCAGGTGCAAGGACTGCGTAACTAAAGGATGGTAGGAACTTGTGAGGACAACTAGCCAAACTAGTGTCATAACTGACGCGCACATATAAGATGCTCGTCAGCAATGTCACTGCTCTGCTATTCGCTTAGTGACACTACTGAACTAATCAAAACTTCCAAGATGCCCTAATAAGTAAAAGGAGAGGGTCAGCAGGCCTCACTCACTCCCTTCAGAATACAAAGGCAGGAAATGGCCACAAGGAAACACACTACTCTCTATGCAAACTACAAAACAAAACAAAACAAAACAAAACAAAACAAAACAAAACAAGAAGAGCAACAATATTTAAAAACTTCACCTCAGGTAACAAGTAACAACAAGCATTTCTTTACTGCGCAGTCACTTTTCCTGTTGTATTTGTCTCTGGCAGGCTCTGATTTCTCTGTTAGATTACTCTGGAATCAGTTAAGTAAGTTAACAGACTGGGTAGAGGCAATGCCTTTATTTTCACACCCTGTAAGAAGCCCACCCAGTGTACAGACCACTCTAAAAGCCACCCCAGGTGACCCTAGCAACAGTCACACTGTAATTTAGGATGGAAATCTAGCCCATGATGGGACTGATACCATTTTTTTAAATGACAGTATGGTGGCTTTGACACTGGAGTAAGTCTAGGTACCATCTCCCATTTCTTTGAGGTCTATCTACATTTTGATGAAAGGATGAAGTTTTAAAAAAATAATAATAACCCTGAAATCTTGTAAATCGTTAACACCATAAATTGAATCTGTTATTACATAGTTATAAAACCTTAAAAGAGCAACATGGGGACTTATCTACACAGTGAAAAGGCTGTGTGTATGTGTGTGTGTGTGTGTGTGTGTGTGTGTGTGTGTGTGTGTGTGTGTGTGTGTTCAGCTGCCAAGCACATCCATCAAGAAGGAAAGAGGCAGTCTGGAATCAGAGCCAATGGAAGAGTTCCTTTCCCACCACAGAGAGAGTCAGCTTCTAGCCTCAGAGATTCGAACATATTACAAGAAAACACAGGAAAACAGTTTAGGCAGTGTTTCCATGCCTTGGTAAAGTCCTTTGCACAGCTCTCTCTGGACCTCAAATGTTTATTTTCCTTCATAACCTAGAATACGTTTAATTTTATCCTTATAAAGTGGACAGTCGGAATTAAAAAGATTCTTGGCTATTAAAAAAAAGTGTAAAAATGGAAATTAAGCGTCACAAAAACAATCTACTCTTTTAGGGCTCTCAGGGGCTCACAGAGACTGAGGCGACAATCCCCAGAACCACTAGGGTCTGCACCGGGTCCTCAGCATGTCTGTTCCAGTTCTGCTGTTGGCCTGGCCTTTTCTCTGGGACTCCAAACGGTGCGAGTGGGCGTGGGCGTGTCTCTGGCTCCTTCGCTGCTCTTGGGACCCTTTTCCTCATATTGGGTTGGCAAGTCCAGCCTCGGTGAGAGGGCTTTTGCCTTCTCTTATGGTGTCTTGTTTTGTCCTGTTTAGTGGTGGTCTCTTGGAGGCCTGCTCTTTTCAGAAGAGGGGGATGATCTGGAGGAAGGGGTGGAGCTGGGAGAAGCAGAGGGAAGGGAAAGTTTGTATTCCGGAAGGGAAAAAAATATATATATTTTCAATTTAAAAAAAGAAAGGAAATGAAAGAAAAATGAGAGTTTTGGGTAAGGCAAGTACTAGACAAATCATGGCTCCCAAATGGAGTCGGCATTAAAACCAAGAACTACTACATCTGACCAGGAGACAAGCTCATTCGTCAGCATACTCTCTGCTACTTCACGTTGGCACAGAAAAGTTACTGCAACAACAGATAAAAGAAACACAGAAGAGTTGGCTTCACATTCTAGTCTTGTGAACTGCGAAGAGGTCAAACATAAATCTTCACATCCAATGACTGCATGTGATCACTGTGTTTATTACATTTCTGTAGTAACCAATGTCATACACAATGACTGCCCGTAATCGCTGTACTCAATACGGAAATGCAGTAAATTCTGCAAATGTTATACAAATGAAATACAGGTCTGATCTAATAGCGAATCCCACTACTCAGGAGACCAACGGGATTACTCCAAGTTCAAGCCTACCCTGAGCTATAAGGTGAGAGCCAGCAAGTCAGAGCTACACATTAAGATTCAGTCTCAAAAGTCAAGAAAACAACTTTAATGCTGGCAAAAATTGTATGTAACTCTTTTAATGTTTAATACAATCACAATAGCATTTAATGGCATGTGAAAATTATACAAAATTTGAATTTCAGTATTCCATTATAAAATTTGGGGGGTATTCATTTCCCTTATTATATAAAAACATATGACACCATCAGCTATATATTTGAACACACAAACCCAAAAAAATTTATGGGCCACTTTTCCAATTACATCAGGAAAAACAGAAACAGTGTACTCTCTTCTCAGTGAATACTTGATCTCAATTTGTTTTTTGGTAATTAACATTGTCTTGATATTTGATACTGAATACAGCTAGATTAAAAATAATAAAACATGATGCTTGAAGTTGAAGTTTCTCACAGAGCTAAGTCAGTCTGAACACTAATTGTGGGCACTGAAGAATGATCAGATGGGTAGATGAGTTTTAAAAATTCCTCCCATAAATATCCCACCTTCTAACTGATGAATTTAATATGTACAATTGTAGCTGAAAGGTTTGGATCTACAGTATGTTAACTATTTCAGGCCAACAATTAAAACCTTCTGAGGAAGAAGTTACTTGGCTTCTGTTAGAATATTTACCTCTTCAAAATACAGCATCTGTATTCCAGAACCTTCTCTTGAAAACTAGGCATACTATTCAATTAATCCAGTGTTAGCTCACAGACTGATAGCTATAAAATGGTTACCATAAAAGTACTACCCAAGTTGAAACTCATCAGAAATTAAGATCAGCAACTCCAAATGTTTAATACTGTAACGCTCAGCCCACTCTCTACACACTTAACCCACGTATGAAGCTCTAAGTGTCTATTAAGTTCTAGTTACCACGGACAAACTAACATATGGGCGAATCTGCCTTTGAAATTGCAATGAAGTCCTATTTATGAAATACAAGCTGCCATCTTCTCCCAAAAGAGGAACAGCTCTTAGCGTGGAGTGCTTTATAGAGACTTGGACCAGGAAAACCTAGGAACAGAAGGAACACTCACCCCAGAACATGAGGTCAACGTGTTTATAGAAAGGCACCTACAGAGCAGAGGGCCCTGCTCTTTCACCTGGTTTTGTTGGTTTGTTGTTGCTTTGTTTTAGGTCTCACCATGTAGCTTTGACTGGCCTACTGGGCTGGCCTTGAACTCACAGAGATCTGCCTGTCTCTGCTTCCCAGATGACAGAATGAAGAGCACCATCACACGAGGAAAGAACGTCCATTTTAACTAGGGCTGGGATGTCACTTACAGTCCAAATGTGGGCCAGTGCCTGGGCAAGACCCTGGATTAGATCCCCAATAGTGAATATCAACATCCCCCAAAGCCCAGGAAATAAAATGAACATAAGTAATCAAAAAAAAAAAAAACCCATAAAATATTGTATCTAATGGGCAAGAACAAAAGGAAACTTTTTTAAAAGTCAAATTTGATCGCATTTTCTCATATCAAATTAGCAAAGATCTAGTTGTTTATTGTAATAATTGGGTTTATAATTTAAGTGCTTCATATTTTGAGTCATTTTTAATGTTGGAGATATATCAATCCATTTTTGCTGCTTTTATTTCATGAATAGGAATTGAATGCAATTAAGATCACATTTATCCACATTTTCATTATGTTTATGCTATACTTCAGCTATTTCTGAGATCATGAACTCATACAATCTTTCAGAAAAGATCCTTACCAAATCCCATTTATGATAATATATTCTAAAAACAATCTAACAATCTGACAGTAATTTGGACAAAAGGAGACAGTACAAATTTTAATACCGGGTAATATGCCACAATAGAAGAGTAATTTAGAGGATCTTGATAAAAGAGAATGGTTTACTCCTTGAAAAGTCCATAATATTAGATAGCATGATTAAAAAAAAAATACAAGTCATATTTGTGGAGTCTGATCAGTTTGAAGGTGTACCTAGAAAAACCAGGGACTAAGGTCATCATCTGTTACATTGTGAGTCTGAGGTAGGCTTGAGCTACATGAGATTTTGTCAAGAAAACAAAACAATATTATGATTACATTGAGTGATTCTGGATTGGATTCATAGGCAAAAATTATACATGATAACTACATACATATACATATAGAAATACATATACATATACCTATGTGCATGCTAGCGAGGGCTTGAAGAGTCCTGCTTGCTGCGCTTCCTGAGGACCTAAGTCCCTCTATTCATTTTGGGGAGCTCACATCCAACTGTCACTCCAGCTCTAGGATATCTGACACACTCTTTTTCTGGCCTCCATAGATATTCAGACATATGACACACACACAAAAGAAGACATGAACATACACACAAATAAATATGAAAATACAGCTTTAAAAAAGAATTACAAATCTACTCCAATATAAATACTCATAGAGAAAAAAGGAGTTTAAGGAAAGCTTTTTTGGCATAACAGAAAGCAGTCTATATGAACCAAAGGTGCTGGGGCATCCAGACATGCATAAAACCTCACCACTCACCACTCCAAAGGAGCAAGAAACAGAACTGAAGCCAGTTAACCTAAGCAGATGCGTAGAGGAGCAGAGAGCCCAGCCACCCCTTTATGGGAACATCTGAAAAGATAAAACTTCAGGTGACCTGCACTGAAGTTCCCATTACCCCCTGAATGGAAGCACAGACCCATGTGGCTACTCGGAAATCTGGTCTCTATGGCCTTCACCTCACCCTATCTGGACTGCACTTCCCCTGGGTGACCTCAGCCCATATTTATGCCACAGGGAAAAGGACTGTTGCTTAAGCAAATGATTCCTGCAGGTCCAGGGTTTTCCACATTCACAAGTCACCCATCTCCTAGTTGTATCCTTGCTGCAGTCTATTTCTGTCCCCATCTCCCCAGGACATCCCACCATCAGCAACATTCTGTTGTGATAAACTTTATAGTCTGCAAGGTGGCTGCGAACAGAACGCTATTTGTCTGCAAATTAACCACACGTATCAAAAAGAGGAGCAGCGAGCTATCCTGGAATGCTACTGTAGAAAAGCTGCAACTTGTTTGTTCCATTAAATTCTCTTAAATGGCAAACACACACTCTAGATTTGTCTTATTTTAAAGACTCATTTGCACGTCCGTATCTTTAGAACTTCATAGCGCTCTCTCCTTCCTACAAGCTTGGCATTTTTGAATCCCCTCTTATCTAAGGTGTAGGAGTCCCCTTCCTCTTCAAACCCTTCCCCACTTAGCAGAAACCTGCCAGTGAGACTTATCTGAAGACCTAACGCAGACACAGACTATGGTATGCACAGACACCACAGGAGCTCAAATCATACTAACAGTGTTGAGCTTTTAAAAGAGACATCATCTCCTGCCAAGAAATAGGTACACATCTAGGGACAGAGGAGACTGATGTCTTTGTAGGAGCTGTCTCTGCAAATCTTACTGAACAGACAAATAGAACTAGGCATCCTTAGTCCTCAGAAGGCCACCCACCCTTTGCAGACGTGGTCTTGCAGACTCCCAACAGTGTGCCGCAGGACTGTAGGTTACGCTAATGTGTTGGAAGCATCTACGTGACACCCCTAGGCTGACCCTTTGCAGGCGTCCTTGCACAGGCTTTCATAACTAGCTGTTGAGTGCTAATACCTCCTGGAGCTGGCTTGGTCTTCTGTGGCAGGTTTACTGCTGGGAACTTTTTAATCACATACTCCACTGTCCCCAGGCCCACCAATGCTTCCCAATGCTTGCCAGCAGAGTTATCTGGCTTGCCAACTCCAGTACCTGTTCTTCAGCGTTCCACCTATCAAATGGGAGTAACAATAGGCCCCACACCCTTTCTTTAGGTTTTTGTAAACACTAAAGTAAATCACATTTAAGGGCACAGACATAACTACTGCCAAGTGTTCGGTTTTACCAACACATTGGAGGAGAAAATGTCCTGCTGTGTCAGCTGGCAATTCTGACACTTGGTGCAGTCTCTGAGAGGTCTAGATCCCATGTCCAACTATCCAAGGAAACAAGACTAATTGGTAAATTATACAGCAGAATAACCGACTCTATGTAAATAGTTTGTGTATGATGAAATCATAATTGCAGGCAATTAGAATTAAGCTAACCCTCTTAGGTCTACCTCTTCTCTTGCTCTTCTTAAAGCTACATTGGTAGCCAGGGCAGAAACATATAGCATCCTCCCCCGCCCCAACCCCCCTTACAAGGAGTACATGCTCCATACACCGCACATTATCTCAGTTCACATGAGGCCTCTGAACAGTTTAAGCCAGGAATAACATCCGACCTACTTGCCGGACCATCCTTCCTTCCTTTCCCTGATTACAAGAAAAGCCTTTCCTCTATGTCACAGCCAAGCCGTCCTGCCCTCCATTTCCCAAACAGAGTTAGCAGCACACACATGAAGCTCCAGCACTAACCTAGGTCGCTCTCAGGAGTCCAAAATAGTCTTTGGCCTCAAGATTTACTTATATATTTACTTACTTTTTATTTATTTATTTACTTGCTTATTTATCTATTTATTTATTTATTTAACTATTTATGGATTAGTTATGCCAAGTGTCTAGCATGACAAAACTCAACATTAAACTCACTTTACAACTCAGCACATGAGGCTAAGAAGTATTTTATATAAAGTCACATGACTGCAAAGCTGAGAGACTAGCTTCATGCAGCATTCACACCAGCACAGCTTGTCAGGTCCTATCAGGGGCACTCTTAGGTTTCATTTCACCTGCACACTGCTAATCTCACCGACCAGGCAAAGCCCTGCACCCCTCACACAAATTGATCAAAATCTTTCCTATGGATCTGGAGAATTGGCTCACTGGTTAATAGAGCATACTGCTCTTGCAGAGGGCTGGAGTTTGGGTCCTAAGGTAGTTTACAGTTGCTAGTCACACTGGAGCTTCGTGTACACATGCACACACACACGCACACAATTAGAAAATAATTCTTTAAAAGATATTTCTAAGCACTAAATTAAATATACTAAGTGCACATTTAAAAGAATGATCATTTTAATTAATGCAACTCAAAGTATTCTATCTATAAACTTTTTTATTTATATTTTCCCCTACACAGTAACACTTTAGAATTACACACAATGGATATTTTCTTTAGAAATATTACAGGAAAAAGATTTCAAAGTGATTTAGCAACCAGTAAACATTGTAATGATGGAAACCTCATGGCCTGGGGGTGTGGCTGCCATTGTTTTGAGCATCAGTCATAGCCGCATGCCTTGGGTACCCATGCCAGATAGACAATCAGAATACAAGACCTCTACTGTCTCGAGGAACAGAATAAAGGGTTCTATGCCTTTAGTCACCTTGACTATCACAGTCTAAGACACAAAGTCATATTGCTGAATGAATTTATCGTCTGCCTTAAATGTCATTTTATTATTTGGAGGAAAGTGTGCCTGCCTATACACATTCTGTGTAAGGAAGACCAGAAGTCTATTCGGTATCTTCTCTATGAATTAAGGAGAGATCCTACATAGCAAGCTGTGAGGAGCTTTCTAAGCTACAGCACCTTAAGGGAACTAGAAATATACTTTTGGGAGCTGGAAATAGCTGTTTGTGTTTTCCTGCAGCCATTGTCACTGGACCTGCAAGCCTGCATCTCAGTCTCCATGTTCACTGTTTGGCTGAAACGAAATAATCAGACCCTGAGGTAGGTGTGGACGGGCACCTGAAACCCCAGCAAATGGCAGAAACAAGCAGGAAGATCTGGAGGTCAGGGTCATCCTTAGCTACCAGTGAATCCAAGTGCAGTCGGAGCTGCAGGAGAGCTTGCCTCAAAACAACAACAACAACAACAAAATTCATGCAAATACCTGCAACATGTTAAATTTCAATGTATACATTAATGATCTGCAAAAATCATAGAGGTTACAATGTCAAAAGTCTCTTTCAATGATGGAGGATTATGTAACTATCTTTAATAGAAAAACCCTGCTGTCTTCTCTAGTATGGGGAGGAATTTCCTTGTGTTATCTATTTTCCTGGTACCCATTACATTATAGTTTAAATTTGTGTGTTTTTGATTAGAGATGGAAAAGAAAGCATACATAAGTATAGAAATGGTTTCTATTATGTTCACTATCTCCTCACAAAGAAATTACCTCATAAATACATATTAATAAGCCAATATAACCAATCCTATCCAAACACTATGACATCAAATTTTAATTCTTCAAAACATTAAACCTTCTAACTCAATGTACTTTGCTGAACTGCTTTTACTTGTTATTTTAAGGATTGTCTTTAAGTGAGTGAACACATGTTTGTTTCATTTAATTCATAAAACGGTGTCTTATTAAGTAGCCCAGGCTGGCCTGAAAGTGGGGACCCTCCTGACTGGTCATTCTGGGATCTGCCTACTCTTCCCTGTAGATCTAGTTTTTTAACTTACTACTAATAATTTATTATTACAATTATTGAGGAACCATCATGTTCTAAGAAAGGCCAAACCTAGCAATAGACTTGTCCACTTGTGCTTCCCAACAGCTTTTTCTTAAAAGCACAGAGCAGGAGAACACCACACATCGAAATAAGGATGAACAAAAGAAAATAATGGACAACTGTCTTGATTTGCAAGAGGGAAAATCAGGACAAGTAATGTCATAAAAATCCAATTATTGAAAATAAATAAAACAGAATAGGAAAGACTCTGAACGGAACTTCAGTAACTAAAGGTTACATCAGAGTAGCCTGCCAGGCTATTACTATCATTTAGCACTGAATAGTTTCATTTAACGATATTCCAGGGTCTGGGGTCACTCATGTGACTGCCATGCAAGCAGAAAGACCAGAGTTCTATCACATAGTCATGATGGTAATCCCTCAGTATTAAGAGACTCCTTGCTGTCACAAGACAAGTGTTGATCTGACAGCTCCTAAGGAGCCACTCCACAGTTGTCCCCTAGGTCCCTTTACACCAAAGCACCTGCATTCACACACATGCACACGAAATAATACAAATAAATCTAAAACCTATGTGATGCACAAGTTGAAGACACCAGTCAAAACACTTTTTGCTCACAGTTTCTGCTCACAGGACAAATCCCAATCTACGTTGGTCTCATTTGAACCAATTGCATTCCTCTTAAACGAACTTAGATGCTCCAAAACCTTTCCAGAAAATGCAAAAGCAAGCCATGACACTCTCCAAGACACAATCGGTGTTACAGAAGCGCTATCAGGCACCTGTTGTTTACGTACTGTTCATCAGCTGATTCCGACCACCTGGTATCACCCTTCCAGGGGGAGCGGGCTATGTAACCTATGCTGTCGTTACCCAAGCACTCTCAGCCTCCTTCCCACAAGCATCCACCACAGGATTCTTTCAGCCTTGCAGACCTGCCTGGGAAGGTTCTGTAGCTTCTCTGCCTAGGCATCAAGATCAAGTCGAGATTCTTAGGGAGGGACAATGTGTAGGGCTCTACTGAAATTTCTAGCCACATCAAGGAAGGCAGAGTCAAATCCATGCACTCACAACCTCAAATGAATGAACTTAGCAAACTTGTCTTTAAGAATATACTCTTAAAAAAATTTAAAACCTAAGAGGCCATTGAGACTATTTAGCATACACAAACACAGGCCCTGTAAGCTTGCTGACTGAGGTAACTCTTGAGAAACTATGTTAGGATGGGGGAGAGATCTGACATCTGTCCTGTGATCTATATATACACGTACCCACATGCCTTATTGGAGGGGTGCATCATTGGGGACAGGCTTTGAGGTCTCCTATGCTCAAAGTAGACCTAATATGACAGCCTCCTTCTGCAGCCTTGGGGAACAAGATAGAGAACTCTCAGCTCCTCCCATCATCATGTCTGCCTGCATGCCTCCATGTTTTCCCACCATGATAATGGACTAAACCTCTGAACTGTAAGCCAGCCCCAATTCAACTTTGTCCTTTATAAGAGTTGCCATAGTGATGGTGTCTCTTCACAGCAACAGAGGTACTAACTTAGACACACACCATGCATATTTACAGTATTTTTTCAAACTTGTCTGCAGATTCACAATCTTATCTCTAGGCATCATATTCTGAAAATCACCTGCTTCCTAGACCCCCCCAAGGTTTTATACTAAGGTCTAACTTGTCACACTTAGCAATTAGGAATAATTCCAATTTATACAGTACTTCTGCCGCAGAATATCAAATCCTGTATCTTTCTTGCCCTTTTATTCCCTAAAGTATCTGCATGTGGCATATTCTATTAAAACAAGATGCTATCTAAGGGAGAGTGAAACACACACAGTCTCCTAAGGCACGCTGTGCTGGGGAGAGTTGGATCAGGAAGTTTTTATTTGCATTTTGATAAATTATTCTCCACTGTGAGCTAACCTCTTACAACAAAATACTCTAGCCTTACTATGTCTACAATTTCATATCAATTCCATAAATATCTGTAATTGCTCTTGGCTGATGAATATTGTCAAAAGTTGTAATGCACAATTTAAAGAGTGCTGACTGGTCCAAATTGGAATCCAGGAGGGACGTGTATACTCCTACCTCCCCTAAATTAGGTAATGTATGTATGATTGTCAGGCACTACCAAGGCTGCCTCAGCAGCTGCTCAGACCAGTTTAAATCCTTGATGTACACATGCTATCAACTGGTTCTTAGCTGGCCGGCCACACTCAATTCTCAATTCTGGTTCAAGAAAAGAATCTCCTTAAATAATATTTAATAGTGGGTATGCACTTAATAATCCATATTAAGTGCATGACCAAATATTTTTGGACTTGTCTATCCTGAGCTAATTACACTGTGAGGCCTGGTTTAATATTTCCAGTCTTCAGGCCTAAGTGCATCTTTCTGAGAAAGTGTGCCACATTCCTGGAATTTTAATCCATTACCAGTTTTCTACCAAGGGACAGCTCTCTTGTTTTCCTTACATTAATTATATATGGAATCTCCAGGCTGAAACCCTGACAGCAGGAATGTAAACGAGCTAAGCAGAACTATTTTAATTAAAAAGAATACATACAAACGCACCACCATTTTTTAACAGAAATTCAGTTAAATGCTTAAAATTATTTTTTTTAAAATTTGGAAGGTTATGTTGCTTAAATAAAAAGCACATGTTAGGCAGTGCGTCACATTTGATTATTAATTAATGCTCAATAAGTAGCTCACTTAGAGCTCTTGCTGCAGAAGTAATGAGCATGGGGAGATTTTGGGCATGTGCAATCAGAGACAACACAGCATTATCTACTGGGGGGGGGGGGCCTGAGAATGCTGAACTCTAGGTTCTGGCAAAAATATTACCTGATTACACCTAAATTTAAAAGACTATAATTTGTGAAATATGAAAGCTATGTAATTATGGAGGTTACCACAAAGAAATAACCTGTCTACATTGCCTCTGAAATGATACACAAAGATGCAAGCTAGTTAATAACGCTGCTCCCAACAGAAAGGTAAAAATGTACTTGGAACCTCTGCTTTGGAGGTGGCCATGGGGCTGTTGCTATTATGTCATTAGTAAGGATTGAGGGACAGCATCTCCCAGTACAAGCCTCCCTGTGTGACCCGTGCACATTCTCCCAGAATGGCTCCCGACACCTCCTCTGGCCCTGTTTAAGACACCAAGAGTGTGGGGTTGTCTCCATGTACACCTGAACAATAGTCATGGAGCATTCGCATTAGGAAAAGATAGATTTTTATGGAAATCTCGATCCTTAATTAAATCACAGAATGAGTTTTTGAAGTAGTAAATAATAAATCACAATGAATCCTCAAACTGGTTGTCAAGGAAACTACCTTGCTTGTGGTGTAATTGCTCGTGTGCCCATTTGCCCTCTCCACCACTGAGCCTTATCACGCATTCTGGTCAGAGACTGAGAAAGTAGCTTTTCTATTCCTCTCAGGCAATCATGTAACATGCATTGAGCTTGACTGAACAGGGCCATGCGACCATACAAACGCTGAATTCAAGGCCTTTCCTCTTCTGTCTGGAAGCAGTAATTAACTAGAAAGCAGTCTATTACTAGGGAGACTTAGCTACGAAATGCATCCACGGAGCCTTGGCAGCTCTTGGCAGCTGTGTTTACAGGATGTTTTTCACTGGTTTAAAACTTTATGATCAGAAGAATTATTTGTGAACCAATATTCCCCAGTGTCTAAGGAGTTAGGTGTCGAGGTTCTTCAGGTTTCTTTGAAGACAGACACATGAGGGTTGATGCAGCCCTGTATGAAATGGGGTAAAAGACCAATGCTCCTGCCAAGGAGTTTTCACCAACTCGATACAGCTTCTCCTCTACCAGTCCCTCCTTACCTCTATCCAATTATGCTGAGCATTTTGGGGTAAGGATAATATGAAATCAAATTCTGAGATGAACCTGCAGTGCTCCTGTGAACTGCACACACCCCACTGTCTTCTGTTGTCAGTTTTCTCATGGCTAGGATCACAATAGAAGCCATCTACCTACAGACTTCATGCAATTGATTTTCAAATGACCTCCTTAACTACCTCTGTGCTGTTATACTGTGGACATTTTTCAGTTCCCTCCATTGATAACTTCTCGCTCCTTACGTTAGCCATGATTAAGAGGTACCGGCAATATCAGCAGTGTGATTTGTATCCAACAAGCAGATGTTGAAAAGTCAAAATTATATTCATCAAAACAATGCCCTTGAGTCAATGTTTTCATTCTTTGTACACACACACCAGGATGCCCACTCACAGGGCAGGTCTGCTCTCTCATGTGTACAGGTGGGAAGAGTTTCCTAATGCTGGATGAAAACAAGCAGACAATGTGTTTACCTCTTTCCAATGCATGTTTAGTCTGAAAACATTCAATCTACTTTTGTTCTCTATATGGTACTTTTTTTTTTTTTGCTTTGTATTTATTTATCATATAGTTACCTACCTACCTATCCATTTATCTTTTTCCTATCTATCCATTTTTCTTTCTCCTCTATCTATCTATCTATCTATCTATCTATCTATCTATCTATCTATCATCTATGATTAGATCGTCCTATGTACCTCATGCTAGCCTGGAAGTTGTAATGTAGAGCAGGCTGGTTTTAAATCTGCAATCCCCCAGACTCAGTGTCTCAAATACTAGGATTACAGATGTGTGTAACGTCACACATGATAAATTCTTCTATTTCCCATTTAAAAATAAAACTACAGAGCAATAAATTGTATGAGTTTGAAACCGAAGATCAAAAGAATTAGTATTACATTTTATTTTAGGAAAACAACTTCTGTCTGCTCACGCTGGATAGACAGGAAAAAGATTCTTTAAAAAAAAAAGGAATCATCATGGGATGCTTATGGGTTAGGCTGTGAAGAAAGCGGTTTTATCTGAAAATGGAATGGGGATTTAACAATGTAAAACTTGTATGATATAAAGACGTGTAACTGAATTTTGTTTTTTCGTTTTGACTTGGTTTATTTATTTTTCTTGTTGCAAGTGAGGGCATGTGTGTGTACATGTCTGCTTCTGCCCCTCTCTCTTTCTGTGTGTGTGTGTGTGTGCGTGTGTGTGTGTGTGCATGCATGCATGCTCACGCCGCCTACCCTCCCTCACAGCCTGCGATTCTCCTGTCTTTGTTCAGCCAGAGCTGTGTAGCAGTCACACATCACTATGCCCAATGTTATGACATTAATTCTGAACCTGAATGTACTATTCAGTTTAGTTTTTAGAAAGCAAGGAAAACTTCCATGTTACTTGTCACAGAAGGAAGATGTGGTGATCATGGAGAAATTAAATAGCTAATAATGGAAAATTATAAAAGTGAGTTGGCTAGTCCAACTCATTTAAGCAAAGAATATCGTGGTCTCAGGAGAGTGTGCGAATATGTAAACTGACTATTGCCTTCTGGCTTCCTAGGCTTTGAAAACATCTTACAACCCAATCATTTTTGATACTGTAACAATATTCAATAGTCCAGGCTGTCCTGCTTTTCTCTGCTGATGTTCTGATATGAGAAATGCATCACGCTGTAGGTAGCACCATATTTGGAGCAGAGTGATATGCCCCATGAAACCCTTTCTCTCCCAAAGAAACAAACTCTACCTTAACTTGGGAAGTTAATTATGTGCTTTGGTTTCACAAACCAACTGCTGTTGCCAGCTGCATTCTAAACAGGAGTAAACAGAGGCAGTTTGAGCTGTCAACAAAAGACATAATTAAGTAGGAAAGACGCTGTCAATAAAACATGGCCACATATAAAACTCTGGGAAGCAAACAGCGCCAACCACATTTGGATTACACAGTATAGTCAATACATTCCTAACCACTAAATAACAGGGTTCGGCAAGAACAATCTGGAAGGAGAAAGGTCTTCGAGCATGAATGTGGAAAGACAAGATATTGAACATGAGGAGATTAAAACCCATTGTTCCCTCCCTTCTCCAGACAGGATTCTACAGGAGAGCAAAGAGGCACGGTAAACAATGTGCCTGCCTGTCTTCCCAACTGATTTCCAGAAGCATCCAAGAGTTTGCTCATCACAGGCAGCGGGTATTCAGGTCTTAATTATCTGCTGGAACTGCCTGAGAGGATTCTGAGGAATCGTGTGCACTATGAACATGCATTACACATTTTTTTTTCAGTTCAAGAGGAGAGAGGGAAGACACCCAGGCGTCCTTACCCTATCTTCCCCACGCATGTTTACAATGTTTCTAATTGTGTCATTTCCCATCTGAGCAGTCCTATCTGGACTGAAGAACATGTCTTATCTTTATACTTTTTAAATGGAATTTTTTTTACATCAAATTGACATTTACTGGAAATAATGAAAGGGCTTGAACTGTGTGTGATATTGTTAATAATATTATGTTCACCACAAACAACAACAAAAAGAAGTAAATCAATACAAAGTTGTCTTGACTGTAGTGAAAACAGAAGTAAAAGTCAAGTATATTAGAGGAAAAAAGTCACAAGTCATCATTTCTGAATCTTCAATTTTCTCACACACATAGGAGGAGAGGAGGAAGAGGAAGAAAGAAGAAAAAAAAAATCAGGAAACTAGCTCTACAAATTTTACCTAGGCTAAAGGCTTTCCATAGGACATATTCAAGAAGCCAACAAATAGTAGAGTCTGTTTACAACAAAGGCTGCGGAGAGACAGCATAGTCCCCAAGGATAGAAAAAACAGGGAAACACACACAACCAGGGAGGCTGCACTCCAGGAAGGATGAAGTACTTAAAGAGGCAGATTAGAGAGAGACAGGAAGAGTCCCCACCTGGAACATCTGCGGTCTCCAATAGAGCAAAACCATCAACTACTACACCCTATCCATACAGGGAACACAGGAAGCTATGGAGTGTTGTAGAAATAGACATTAAAATAAGATGAACAGGACTGGAGCTGTGAAGGGAAACATCTCCAGGGAGAGCCCTCAGTTGGGCATCTGAAGAAGAGGCTAGGCAGATCAGAGTCACTATCTCCGGGTCAGTTTTCTTTCCTTCATTCAGGGACTGTGTGTAGCACTGTGAAAGTCAGGGATCTGCTTTTAAATGACCCTTACATAGGGTTATTATGACAACTGCTGAAGAAGTCATGCTTGGATGTTTTACCAACCATTTTTTTTTTAAGTGTTAGATGAGTTATCACTTTGATCTTTATTTTTCAACATGAAGACCTATTTATACCACAGTGTTTCATGGGCACATTGATATTCAACAAATTCAGGGGATGTGCCCTGGGGTAGCCTGAGGTCTACTTCCACTATGTGAGAATTGAAAGATGAGACCATTCTAGGTAAAGGAGAGTGCTGGACGGAGAGAAAAAATATCTTAAAATTCCTTTATAATATACTGGTCTTAGGGGAAAAAAAAAAAAAAAAAAAAACTTCAGGCTAATGATCTTCCATTTTGTGTACAAAGCAGAAGAGACAGTTTGGAATCCTTGACTCTTAAAAGACAGGAAGTAGGCCTGTGTGAAAAACAATCCTATCAACAAGGAGAAGTCAGCAAAAGCCTAGAAAATACCGAAAGAGAATCACTCGGTGAGAAGCACCCCATGCGCCTCGTACAAAGGGAACATGGAAGGATACTAACGAAACAGTGCAGAAACTAGAAAGGGTATCATCCCCACCTCCCGCTGAGAAGCTGAGGACAGCATCTTTAAGTAATTTACGTGTGCTCTAGCGTATGAGAACTGGCTATAACATCCATGGGTCATAGCTTCGTTTCTGCATCAGTTGTATAAAGAACAGGTGCCACAAGAAGGAACCACCCTCCAATTATTTACCAATCTACTCGGCTCATCTCAGCAGCCACACGTGAAGGCTCTTCTAGCTCTGACCTGACTAACTCATCCTGAAGTAAATGAAGCTTCTGTAAAACTTAGCAAGACTTCAAGAGCTGTCGAACCCAAATGATGAATGTTCTAAATGGGAAATAGTGTAAGTGACTGACCAAGAATTCAAACTTCGGTGGCAGATATTTTTAACTTTCAGCTACATGGACTCTAGTTTCTTTAAACATTGCTCAAGAGCATTCTCACATATTATTCCCGAGTTTCTTTAATAAATGCTGAATTCTACGGACAGTTCAGTTTCTCCAGATTATTACCCAAATACACTGACTGAGAGAGTAAATGTTGTGAATTGTCTAGGATCCCGAATTAACCCAGGAGAAAGGCTTCCTGTAAGAGAGGCACTGTGAAGAACTCTTTAGCCCTAGAGCAGTGGCTCTGAGCCTTCCTAGTGCTGTGACCTTTAATATAGTTCCCCATGTTGCGGTGGCCTACAACCATAAAATTATTTTCGCTGTTCCCTGATAACTATAACTTGCTACTGTTATTAGTCATAATGTAAATATGTGTTTTGGTAGTCTTAAGCAACCCTGTGATGTGGCCATCTGACTACCAAAGGGACAGAGACACACAGGCTGAGAACTGCTGCTCTAGACATGTCTGTGGGGCAACGGTGCTGACTAGGTGAAAGGTTAAAGAGAAAATGGGCTAAGCACCAGTTCCCTCTGCTCTCTTCTTCCTCTGTGTGTGTGTGGGGGGGGGGGGGGGGGGGCAGTTCCGTGTGCTTACTGCCTTGACTCCAGGCTGGGCTGTACTTTAAACACTGAGACAGAATAACATCTTCCTCCTATGGGTTATTGGTGTGCTGGGTGTTATTTTTGTTTGTTTGTATATTTGTTTTTCCAAACAATAAGAAAAGAAACTGTGGCATATATCCCCAACTTTCTCATCTATAAGTCCAGTTCCTATTCATTCACTGCTACTCTCAGTCTGGTCCAGCTCAGCGGTTTCTAAGTCAATCTATTATCTCAGTTACAAGCGCTGCAGGAGACCCGAGTGTGACTTCAAGGGAGACAAGTATGTTTAGCCTTCATTTCACTGTGAATTTGACAGAACTGCTTGAGAATACATCTAAGGTCCTTTTAAATAGTTTGGGGGAAGTACTGTATCTTCTTGAGAGATGTGCATATATGTTGAAAAGACCTGCTAACTTCCCATCTAAAGTAACTGAACAAGAAATCCGTGAACAAACACTAGTCTAGTGCACAATAGGTACCTGTTTAAGATGAAAGCGAACCACAATGTGTTTAAGCGGAAACCCGTAAAGCATATAGCAGAGTATTTATTTCATATTTCCCATGATGCCACTCACTCTAGCTTCGAGGCTCTTTGCTGGCATTGAGCTATCTTACTGTTGTAAAATAGTAGAAAAGAACAAGCCTGTAATTTAAAAGGATACATTACAGCAACTCTCTCTGGCACCATACAATTTTAATCCCTCTTTTGAAGGCAAACTGGTTGGAAAGTGACCGCTTTCTCTCTGTCCCTATTGTCACAGCAAAGTAAGGGAGAAAGGTCCTCCTCTGCCTGCCAGGGGACCCATTTGGTGTAAGAATTCCAGTGGCAGAAGGGAAGTAGCAGAGTGATCCCTATCATGTAAAAAAAAAAAAATCATTCTCCTTACTTATTTTCAACTATAAATTGCAAGAGAAGAGAAATTAATGCATTTTCTATTTGGTGAATAAATAAATCTTCAAAATCTTAATTTCTATACATAAAGATATCCTTTTAAAACCCGGATGACCAAAAACCAATGGCACTCATTCTTTATGATCTCTTCCACTTCAATGCAGATACCCCCCCCCCGACATTATTTTGCAAACCTAAAATTTAGAGCACATATTCATGGCAAGCTAAACCTCACAGATATCATCTTAAACATTTTGAAAATGTTTCCCAAAACTCCATGCCATACTCAGCAAAACATTTATTTATTGATGAATAAATGTTAAGAATTTCAACCAATTCACCACTACTCACATGGTCTGTGCTGCAATGGTAATGTGCACATGTAATTCGGGTGTCTCGGCAGGAGAAGCAGCTATGTCTACGTGAAGCAGCTTCTGTCTACCCTGAAGAGACGGAAGCACGGCCGCCACCGACACACCTTTGGCTCCTGAAGCTCTCCCAAAGCTGACCACATGAGAGCAAAGCCCCAGCTAACAGTTGACCATCTTCAGGCTAAACTCTGCTTACCCAGTTCATGGTATCGCAAGCCCGTGAAACATGGAGATTGTGTAAGAAACATGACTACTCATTTTTAAAAGAAAAAGATAGATAAAACATGTAAATATATTTTCCTCCCTTTCAACTGAGATCAAATTGCTGGTGTCAGGCATAACTCATAATTAACATACCTGGTAAACATTTTTATGAATTTAATTGCTATTAGGCAAATAAGTTACACTCAGTAACTTCTAAAGGCAATATACCTATATGGCTAACTACAGATGCCTGTAGAAAAAAATAAATAATATGTAAATGAAAAACTAAGCTCTGACTTCTCTAAAACAAAAAACAAAAACAGAAAACCAACGAAAGTGCTGCCCTGCACTTTGCAAGTTTATGGTTTCAATAAATGTGGCTCTAAAAATAAATATGACATATGCTGGGTAGTAAAATATCTCAAGTTCACTGAGACCAGAGCAGAATTCATGTCCCTCCTAGAGTATCTGCCACCCATTAGTACTGCTTCCATTAGTCAGATTTTCAAGGAAACCTAAAAGATGAGCATTATTTGGGGAACGGGTGGCAGTTGTTCATCTGTGCGCTGTGTCCTCTTAATGCAAACCGATGTGCCTTTGTTCTGACAGCAGCAAACAGTCGCTAGAGAATGAGCCACCTTTCCCAGGCTGGCTCCCATTATGGCACACTTGTTTGACAAGGTCACTTGCCACAGGGATTTGTGGGGAGAGAGAACATGCAGCCGGCATAGTTAAGAGTTTAAGCCACAGGCAACCAAGATATTTGTGTTTTGGTAGGATGTGTACATAAATTAAAAAAAAAATTATTTGCTCATTGAGCAAAAAAGCATTTTGCCTTTAACAATTTCAGAAACCTAAACTTTTAAGTACACACACAGGATTTCCATTGCCCTCTTTCCTTCTGAATTCACATAGCAAATGTATAAAACACTGACTCTCAAGATAACATTAAAAAACAAATACTAATGAACAACACCAAGTGGCCCATCTCAGCCTTATAAGGAGACCGCACCTATTGGAATGAATGCACAAGTTTGGGGGGGGGGAGGAGGCACTCTCAGGCTGTGGGAGAAACACGGCTTTTCTTTCACTTTAAACTCCATCAGGAATTTTATTTGTAATTAATCTTATTAGGAGGAAGATGCAGAGGACCCCAAGGTCAAAAACTCCATAACTCTGTGTTGATTTTTACCTCTAAATTAAACTCCATTAGACTGCTTTACCCATAATCCATCAGTGATCCGAGAGGTGGAACCGACTCTATGAAGCAAGGCTCACTTTGAATTTTCAGGTTCACGTATGATCTTTGAAAGGGCATGAGACAGTGCACATGACAACAATCTCAACTAATTAAGTTCTTTCCATACAAAGCACACAGCAAAAGTGGGATGGCCAGTTTACCATGCTCGGATATGGACGGGGGACAACAGGAATCATGTTCTTGTGGTTTTGAGAGTTTAAAAGTATGACTCTTTTTCATATTCTTTGGAAAAAAATCTATCTTTAATGTCACCTAGAAATCTAGCTTTCTGTAGTTACCGACAGAATTTACCATGGTTTCATTTTGTACCTCCACATAAATTAAAGAATTTGTACATTTTCCTCCTGACGTTGAGGGAACATAAGTCAACAGTAAAAGTTAATACTTGACTCATGCATCACTAAAATATAACATTATTTCCTGTAACTTCCGGAATGGGAAGGTCTTCACTCTTAAGAATTTGGTGAGTCCGTATGGAGAGGGAAGAAGAGATAATGACCTCATTTGACTGTAATATTACTAGAGTTGCATTCACAGAATGCACTGTCCAAACGTCCTGCAAACCAAAATACTAAATGAAAGTATTAGTTCTGGTCTCGTATGAAAGGAATTCCACTTGTGAAGCCATGCAGAAGGCCAGAGCAGTGTGAGTGGTTCTGTCCTTGGACGGGCCTTCCTCCCCACTGACTCCTTTGCGGCCATGCACCCTGACCTTCTACCTAATGGTGGTGTTGAAGGAAACTGAGATCTTTTTCACACTTCAGTCAGGATTAATTCAACGCTGTCAACGCATATATACAGCCTCATATTTAGAGACATTAAAAACAGTAGGTACAACGATGGAATCTTCTTTGAATTACCCAGTGATGACAAATAGTCATATAATAAAACAGGAGGAAGAGAATGGAATGAATGGTAATCCCGGATGACAGGCAGCTGTCAATCAGAGATCCCAACACTCTCCTGGCTCCTTAACTGGAGCTCACGCAGGACAGATTGTCAGCTTCATTTCTATTCAGAGGCAGCCAATCACAGCGACTCATTTACATCTCTCCTTTTTCCCTACAGCATGTTAACAGCAGGCGGTCCACCCATACCATCTTTGAAATAGGTAGGTGACTCAAAATGCCTTCAGATTTCAGTCAAGAGCCCAAATTAAAAATAAACTGGAGCTTCCGTGTCACCGTTTTCTGATCCCACAAAATAAGCAGAGTGCTTGTGAAGCGGCATTCTGCAGCATTCTGCAGCGCGGCCTCCCTGCAGAAACCCGCCTCCTTTAATCCCCTTGCTTTCTCAAGAGCTGAACATCACTTAAGCTCACGTAGTCAAGAACAAGCAAGACATTTTAAGTGTTTTGGACACTCTTCTGTAACTTTACATGCGCTTACAACAAGCTGCGCACAGTGGCCTTAAAGCGCACCACAAGAGGAGGAACACATGTTGCTATTCTGGCATTACCCTAAGGCAAGCATAAAAAAATAGACACACATGAAAACACCCCTGTGCAGTAGACAACGGTGTAAACTTAATGCTACAAAATACAACACTTTCCAAAAGTATACGCCTCCAAGACACAGGGAATTACAATGGTTTAATTAGCTCCAATATTCATTGTGGCTACTATTTGTATAAATATCAATACAAAAATATTACCAGCAACATTCAAACATTACTGGGGATTTAAAGCTAAAGACAGAGGGTTACAGTCATCGAGGTTTAGAAACTGACAACCCCAGGTTTACAGACAGAAATCAGAATTCCCCGGGAACCCTAGACCCACAACTACAGAAGCAAATTTTACTGAGTTTCCTTTGCTCTGTTTTGTGGTTTTCATTGCAACTGTGGTCTTAGACATTTCCCTTAGAACAAAACTGGTGGGGACAAGCCAATTTACATTTTAAACAAAAACATGCTGAACTTAATTTCTAAACAATGGTCCTCACAGTGTCATCATCTAGTGACAAATTAATACTTAAAATTTATTGAGAAGTAAGGCCTACTGAAAGAGTTATGAATTTACAAGATCCTCATTTATCCACAACAGCCATTTATGCTGACTTCTGATTAAATAAATATATCTTCAAAGAAGATTATATATTAGTGCCTTGACTAGGTAGTATTAAAAATTAAGAAGTACAAAATTTACAACAGTTATTTCAAATAATAAAAGTAACTCTTAAAAAATTTCACAAGCAGTAAAATTATGCTATACTAACATAAACAAAATACAGATTAATCCATTTCTGTATAACACCAATAAAAATTACAAGTGTTATTGTTTCATAATATTCCTTGCACGCAAAAATAATATCATTAAAGTAAGTTGTAGTTTGATGGTTGAGCATCTACTTAATGTGCACAGAATTCAAGGGTTCATCCTAGCATCTCAAAACAACCCAAAACCAAGCCAATTCAAAAGAACTTTCACTAAGGCTAATTGATATTACATGATAAAATGTGGTTTACTTTTTATGTCTTATTTTAAAATAGCTTTTTGCTATTTAAAATGTTACCTTTGGAAGTCTTGTGTTCAATTAGCATATACAGAGATGTTTCAAGAAAAGAGAGTATCATTTTTTATACAATTCTAATAGTTGTTTGTATTTTTAAAAAAAGCACTGGTCATTCCTGTACTTAAGATGACACAGATAATGCTAAATTAGAGGCGCATGGAGCTGTAGAGATGGCTCAGTGACTGAGAGCCCTGGATACTCTTACAGGGGATCCAGGTTTGGCTCCCAGCATCCTCTTGACTGCTTCCAACCATCTATAACTGCTGTAGCAGGGACCTAGAGGCCTCTATGCCTCCCAGGGTACTTCATATACTCTCTGTGCTTACATCCAAGCGAAGCACTCATACACAGATAGACTTTCTGAGTTAAATAATTTTTGAAAAGTTGTATAAAGGGGCTGAAGAGATGGCTCGGCAGTTAAGAGCACTTGCTGATCAATCGTAAGGATTGGAGATTCTGTCCTGGCACTCACGTGACAAGCCCAGCTTCTCACAAGCACAGGCAACCCTGGGTCCCAAGGATCCTACGCCATTTTCTGCCCTTCTCAGGGGCATAGGTGCAACCATTTGTACATGAGCATGTGTATATAGCCCTTTCCACACAAATAAATCAAGAAAAGGAATCTTTAAAAAAAAGATTTAAGGAATTCAAGTTTTCAATTTAGATAATTAGGAACATGTGAGAGCTTTTCTACAAATCTTCAGTTTTAGCCAGTATTGAGTTACAAAAAAAAAAAAAAAAAGCTATTCCTTGCATTTTATTCTCCTATGATGTGTGCATGATTACAGCTTATGAACAGACTCCGCTGTTGGTGTGGCTGGAATTAGCCCTGAGTAGCAGGCTAGCTCATGCTAAGACTTTAACTCTACACAGATCTCATGGGTGCTGTTAAATTTTTCACCATTTCATACAGAGAGTTTTGTTTAATTTTGCATCATCAGCATTATCCTGCTTAAGTTTTAGTGACCATATGCTAAAATACAGATTCAATGGCCAGCAGCAAGGCTTCATACTGATCTGAATATTTAAGGAACCAAAAAGGAACTAGAAACTACATTTGGCCTCATAAAGAGTTAATGTAATCTCCCTTTTGAAGAAAGCTGCCTGTGTAAATAAATAGGAAGCGATCATCTAGGTATATGTGTCCAACGATAAGCCATTTCATGAATTTCCAATTAGCCAATGGCTTTGATTAATACTCTGACTCACAGTCACCCTTTGTCTAAACCACAGTGAGGATTTGTACCTAGTTGTAAACGATAGACTAAAATAGTCATCTATACCTGTGTGTCACTACTCAGTTATCCAGTTTTTATCTCCGCTTGGGATTTTTCATGGCTGGGAATGAATGTAGACAGTGGGAAAGTCATTTATGATAGAAGGAGTGGCCAATGTTAGGTTGATTTACTGGAGGAGCAGCAGCTGCTTAACTAAGAGAGAATGCAGGGACTCTCTAATTGAGGTTTTTTTCTTTTTGTTTGTTTTGGGTTGGTTTAACTGGTTGGTTGGTTGGTGGTTGATTGGTTGGTTGGTCGGTTGGCTGGTTGGTTGGTTGGTTGGTGGTTGATTGGTTGGTTTAGAATAAGGCTCTTGAAATCAGAAAGCTCTGACTCAGCAACATCTGAATTTTCCCATTCCTGATATCTGAGAAATGAACAGACTTTCTGAGCAAAGTTGCAAGAAGACAAAGCCCCCACCCTAACATCATCAACAAAAAGGACAAAGCAGGTGATTCCAACCGAGGGGGTCCCTGGAGGACGGGGTGTCCCTCCCTATGCTGGCACCCCATGCATAGCCAGGCCTCAGCACTGGTAGCCCTTCCCCAGTCTGGCTACAGGTCCTGTGTGACCTAACTAGGCCCATTTCCTTTTCTCTAGCTCTATCCACTTTCTGACGCCTGAACCCACTGCTCTCCTACCGGCATCTCTGCCTCCCCTGTGTCTGCTTACAGGTCCCAAGTTCTTCCTTCTCAGTCCTCTCTCCTCACAGCAAGCATAAGGCCCAAAGCCTCACCAGCAAGAAGAAAGGCACTGGGTCCTGGAGGCTCTTGGGATAAATATGCAAATAGCAAACCTGGGCCACCTGGTCTCATTGGTTTTGACTCAATTTCTCAGTCAATTAGCTACAGCTTACTGTCAACAGTTACATGATCAATGTGCCAGGAGGTTCTCCATCAAAAGACAGCTTGAACCTCTGATCTGGTCACATACCTGGTCAATTTGTGCAGGCCAGCTCATGATTTATTACACACTGTCTATGGCACTTAAAAATGATTTAAACACAGTTGGTAGTACTGCCCCAGTGAAGACAATACTCCCATGCAAATAAAAGGAGCACTCCACCCCCCAAAACCATAAAGCACATACAAAGATTAATATTTTAAAATGTTAATAAAGAAACAAAGACCAAGTCTATATATGAGTCCTATAAGGGGAGGAAAGTTTTGAATTGGCAGATAGATAACAAGCATTTCAGAAAACACCAATCAGAGAAAAAAAAAAAAAAACAATCACGAAAGGAACAGAAGTATTCTGAGCCAAGCATCACTTAGGAATATGACATCTATATATAACAGACTTCATTTGTATAGAGGAAGTAAAACGAGCCAGGGCCTCGAGTCAATGGACCCCTAAACAGACTCGGCACAGCTGGAGAGAGAGAAAGCACAACTGCAAGATGCCATGGCGTGGAGGAGACCAAGCTACACTAGGCTTGGAAGACAATGGGGCCAATTTATCCCTTACCAAGTTGTTAGCTGTATGAAGTGAAGAGAGAAAGCCAGGACAAGGGTGCGGGGATGACAGGGACTTATGCAGGTCACCTTTGAGGAGTGTCTCCCTCAGTGCTCAAAATAACTTATATCAGAGCGACAATATCTAGAGCATGTATTGCAATACTCAGCATATACAAGCGGCACAGAAGAACATCATCTATTAAAATCCAAGAAATATAAAAATAAAGCCAGTAATCTCAATCTCTCTCTCTCTCCCCCCAACACACACATAGCAAAAGTAATGCTTTGTATCATGAAGTAGAGTGCACAGATATAATTTTGTGTTAATTTACAATTTTCTTTGGGGGAGGACCACCCAGCTTTTCCTTATATTGTCAACCACACTATTAGCTCTGAAACACAGCTGGAAAGAAGCCGAAGTCACTTGTGCAACACAGAAACAGCAATGCTGGGTTCAGGATAGTGGTAGTGGCTGGGGCTTACTGAGCAAGTGTGAGACTTGGGGTTCAAGCACAGGAGTGGGAGAGGGGTACAAGCAATAATCAAATGATGATAAATAACTTAAAACTCTTCATAGACATGCAAGATAACCCTGGAACATTCTCTCAAATGAAGCATAGCTATCATATGGAGTTTTAAAATTGAAGTGTTTACTCTTGAGTTTGCAATTAATTATTTTAGATATCTTTAGTGGCTGTAGCTGGTACTACCAATCCCACATAAGCAAATGTAGTGGCCTATCTTGTGTCTTAATCTATCCATCTAAAGTCAATAGATGAGAATAAACTAGGGGTAATTAGACCCTGATTCACACCTAACTAAATAGTTGCTCAGAAAACTCAACTCTCATGGGTCTGAGCGGTTTTTTTTTCCTTTTTCATGCACCTGCAGCTCTCTCTCTGTCTCTGTCTCTGTCTCTGTCTCTGTCTCTCTCTCTCTCTCTCTCTGTCTGTCTCTCTCTCTCTACCTACCTACCTACCAAGAGCTACACGATACAGGAAGTTAAACACCCATGGATAAAGCTCAGCTTGTTTTCCTACACACCCTAAAAAATACCCCACTCTTCATATGGGGTTCATTAAGAAGGTCTTTGTCCAGCAATATAGCAAACACTACATGCAGTCTCCTTCACTATAAAACACACACAATTTAGTAATTACTAAAGAACACTAAAAACAATTATTCCTGCCACAAATCAAACAATGTGCACAAAATACAGAATTTTTTCTACTACTCAGTTTTCGTAAGTAACCACTATTTGATACTTTATATTGTACACACATCTTAAGCAATTCAACTCCAAAACACAATGTTGTTTTTAACTGTATAAATTGTCACCATAGATAACAATATACATTCTAGGTTAAAAGGCATTTATTTGCCACTTATGTGTGCTTAGAGCTTGTCTTTGGCTACTGATTGCTAAGAATCACATACAGATTCCTAGGATATACAGACAAGGTGTTCATTTGATGAACATGTGAATGCACAAAGGCTACATACTGAAATTAGGAGTCTGTTGTGTGCAACAAACACCATCAGTTTAACAAGCTACAAAAGTCGATCTTAACTGGACAATGAAAGATTAGCTTGCTTTTTACGAAACCCAAAACCTACGATAAAAATGTCATATTACATATTACATAAAGAACAGTTCCAATAAAAAAAAAGTTCCTGTTCTAGGAAACACATTTGACTTTTCGGTTTTGCTTTTCTTTGAAAAAAGTATCTCAGGTCTGTAGCCCAAGATGGTCTCGAATTCATAGTAAACCTCCTGTCTCAGCCTTCTCAAGTCTTGGAGTTACAGAAGTGAACGACTACGCCTCACTTCAAATAACTTTGGAATGCCACCAAAACAACTTAAATTTTAATCGCCCCCTATCAACTTAGTTTTTGTTATAATCATTTACATATTTTAAATCAACGTACTTATTACCACATAGTTAAAGAAGTTTGAATATAGACAAAATTGTATTTTTCCATTCAGTCCATAGTTGCATTGTGCTAGGAGGGGTCAAACACTATTCTGTGAGGCAAAATTAGATACATCAAGTGACAGGTCCCACTTATCACAGGGCTTATGAGGGGACAGAGCACTTGGATGGGAACACTGAAGGAGGGGCTCAGCTTAGGATGTAACATGGGAGGTGTTCCAGCTCTGAGAAGCCTCTTAGGGACTGACAGCAATTACCTCAAAGACCTGAAGGATGACCTAAGCAGAGTGCCGTACCACACTGTGGGCAGCAGACACAGGAAGATGCAAGAAGACACAGATTTTGGCAAGAACAGCATGGTTAGAAGCCAATCCACTTGGAAGATGAAATCTGGATCCACATCTTGGCTCTAGTAGCTAAATAATTGTAGGGGGTCTCAACCTGTGGGTCAAAACCCCTTTGGCAAAACTATCTCCAAAATATTTACATTATTTACACTACGATTCATAATGTCAGCAAAATTAAATTTATGTACAACAAAAAACAATGTATGGATGGGGTCACCACGACATGAGCCACCGTATTAAACGGTCACAGCATCAGGAAGTTTGAGAACCAGAAGTTTGAATGATCTTGGCTAGAACGTAAATTCCTGCATTTTGACCCCTTTCTTCCTTAATCTATAATGAAAATAATTCACTATCTTATGGCTATAAGCACAAAATATATGCCCTCCTTTCAGAAAGTCACTGGACTTTCTGAACTTAAAAAACAAAAATCACAACTATTTTGAATGAACTTTTAAATAGAGGCTTTCTAGGGGAATCTGTAGCAGACTCCCTTACCTTACCTTACCTTACCTACGAGTGACAGATGGTTCCCCTCCGGTCCTGTCCTGTGTAATGCCTGTGGGATACACCACAAAGCCGACTGACTAATAAAGGCCACCTCACCCCCAGGTGTTTCTTGGGAGAACAGACTATTGGCTCTAACCAGTAATGCTAATCTCATATTTCAGAAAACAGAAAAGAAAACAGTAAGATGCAGACACTGCTCTCACATCTAGACTGGGAAGCTCCAGAGCTAGCTGGTCAGGGGAAGACCACTCTCTACATGTGGAGACAACAAATAAATAAGTAAGTAAGTAAATAGCCTTGAGAGTAGACCACAGTGTTCTTTACATATGGAAGGAAGGAAGGAAGGAAGGATAGAAAGAAAAATAAATAAGTAACACTGTGTGAGCATTCTATACACCCACGTAAAAGGCCAAAACATAGGTGCAAAGAAACAAAAATTCTTTCAATACTTTCAGTTTCACTATTTTTACAGTTTCTACAACTATATAATATTTAGTTCTTTTTTAACTTTGTCAATTTCTTCTTTTCCATTAGTTTATAATAAGTTCTAATGCTCACATCCTGTCAATACTTCATACAGCTGTTATTCCTGTTTGTCATGCGATCACCAAAAACCTGACAATACAATTTCATACATGGCTCACTCCTCAACTTACAATACTGAAAACGCTGGCTAGTGTCAACGCAAACTGTAAACAATTAAACAACAGAGAATTTCAGGGGAAAAAAATATGGTACAAGTTTCAGAAATACAGAGGCAAAGTTGAAAGGCCAGAGGCATGGGCCCAGTTCCCCGTCTCTCCTGGATCAAGGCATGACTGTTCAAGTAGCAGAGGGGAGGGGCGCTAGCCAGGAGTGCTGTCTGCACACCACAACACTGGGACAGGATTCTTCCAAGACGATCACATCAAAGAAAATGAGGGAATCCCATTTTCCTACTTCACTGCATTGAAACTTCCATGATAAAAAGATATATATATATGAAAAAAAATTGGCACTTATAGCACTGAGCAGTACCAAATAATCACGGAGTTAATAATAATAATAATAATAATAATAATAATAATAATAATAATAATAATAAAAAGTTTCCATTAACACCTACTTGCCAATTCATTCTCTGGTCCAATATTGTACACAAGAGAGCCATAGTCCTTCTAGAGGAAACAAAAGAAACTCCTGTCATAACCACCTCAATGGTGCAGGAGCAAACACTGGGTATTTCCAGAGAAGAAACAGAACCTCACTAAATCCATTATGTATTTCCCAGGGACATGCTGCTATAAGGAACCTCATGTGACCTTTATTCATCAGCCCCTATCTAAGTCTCTGTATGTGACAAGCCCATTGTCTCACACCAGTACCTCATCTACAGTTACGATCCACAGACTCCAGCCCTGAGGTCTACAGATACACTTAGGGACATCGATGGCTGTTTCCATAGCATTGTGGTCTGCTAAGGATGCTAAGTCAACAGTGAGGGATGAAGTTCAGAATGCTGAAAATCAAAGAGATTCAGCATGGGGTCTCACGGTGACTTACACTAATGAGAACCTCAACTACAGAATTTTTACTTCTACTCACAAAGTGGATGCTATTTGGCATCAGGAAACTGTAATTTTTAATGCCAGTCCTATCAACACTTCAGATGGCTGAAGGAAGAAAATATCTGCTACTCTTCAGAGTAATTTAATCTTGGTCCTAAGGAACTGCAAGACTCTGAGAGGTGATTTAATACTTGTGACACATAATTCAATACATTTGGGTCAAATGTATTGACTTCTAATCTTTTCAGACAACTCCATTTTTTTTTTTTTTTTTTGGCTCCTAACACTAAATATATACAACTCAACTACCAGGCTTTCTGTGTGGGAAAACATGCTTGTCTATTCTGCAGCGGGCTCTCTCTATATGATACCTCATTTCTTGGTTTTAATTGGGCCAATATAAACAATTAAATTTCAATTTATACTAAATCAAATTTAAACAACAGCACAAGACTGAGGTTTCCCACCCAGCTGTCGCTTTGCTGCCTGAGCCAGCACAGCCCACTTCCAGCATCCGAAGGATCTGCCCAGAGGGAAGCCAGGGCTCTCTAGGTATTGCCTCCAGTGAAGGATCTGGCCTAGGCGTGCAGAAGGATGGCCAAACATGATTTAAAGAACTTTCACCAGACCATTTCTCCACAAAGCCTATAAAGCCAGCTACTGCTAGTCAGAGGTACATGGCAAAAATCTGTAACTTTGGTACTTCAGAGGTTAAGGTAGTAGGATCAAGAGCCTGAAGCTGGCCTGAGGTACATGGGGATGGATAGCATACCAGATGATGGATGGATGGACGGATGGATGGGTGAATGGTTGGATAGATAGATGAACAAGCTAAGAGTCCTTGGACACTAGCCTATACCTTGGAGATACACAGGCAAAACCATGACTAGGCAAGTCCCCAGTTCCATCCACTGTTTAATCACCATGACTTGGATGTCTCTCATGCTTGCACGACCCTATGAGAACTGAGATGAGACAGCTTAATGTCATATTCAGTAAGTCTTAAAGCTAGCTAGTTTGTATGGTTAAAGAGCAGTAGCTTAAGAACCATAGAATCTAATTTTTAATTCACGTTCTTAGACCAGCTAGCTCCAGCTACTGATCACAAATCTTTCACCCAGCTTTGCTGTACAGCTGGTCTTGACTTCACAGAATTAGTACAGACTGTCACCTGGGACAGCAGTAAGAACACAGCACAAACCACTTTGTCTTCCCTCTGGTGCTGTGACTTAATTCCTAGAACCACTCAAGTATCCATTTCCAGGATCAGAGATGTGGGTCAGTAGTACAATGCTTACCTACTATGTCTAATGCACTGGCTTTGACTGACACATATATTTTCAAAACTTATTTTCTTCATTCTCTTACACATCTGTGTCTGTATTAATTCCTGAATATCTACAATGTTCCAATAATTTCACGTTGCAATCTCATACCCCCCCCTTAACCTTCAAATTTGGAAGATTTTCCTTTTTGAGGAATAAAATTACAAGGTAAAGGTATTTTAAATCAATTATTGTTTGCCATATTCAGCGACCACCAAACAATCAACAGCCTGGTGTTTAGGCAGAACCATGAAGCTGAAATCCTTCTGAAACAAACTAACTTGTGATGGAAAGGGTGGGTCCCATGCCCATCAAACCTTCAGGGCATTTTCAAAGAGATACTGACACAATCAATAGAACATAAATTATCCTTCCTGTAATATCATCAAGCTACACCTTTAACCTAGAACCTGCCCAGACATCCTGACAGTTCTGATCAAGTGGTAGATGAATTCCTTAAATTGATTTAAGACCCAAATCATTAACTGATTTGAATAACTAGCTGTGTGATAAAACACTGATAGTTAATCATCCAATTAAAATGGCAGTAAAGTGTGCACATTTCCTAATATTGATGAGAATTCGTAATGAGGATTAAGAAAACAAGGCAAAGCCAGGCACCTGGAAGACAACCACTTACCTTGTGAGCCAGAATGAAGCTGGTGTCTGAGAGAAAGGCGAACTGGGCAGTGGGTACCAAGTGTGAGCACTATATGCAGATTCTAAGGCAGAGAACCCACACTTCGAGGTTTGCTGTCTGTTTAGAGGTAGCACAAGAACTGGCTCCATTCCAATCAAATGTTTAAACCATGTTAACTAAGGTTGCTCGAGTTAGAGCAAGTATGTATATAGACAGTGTGTTTTCCCAAAACACCTCCTTTGTCCTGTTACCACAGCAAACAATAAATTCACACATCACAGAAGTATAAACATCCACTGCAGTTGTGAGAGACTAATATACACTTAAAAAAAGCTTCGGAATCCCAATGTGTCTTTTATTCTTTAAAATACAGAAAATCAACCAAGTGGGTTTTCTTTCCATGTGTGTAGGGGAAGGGGAACTATTTTAAATCTTGTAAAGAATATGTATATAAATTTCTAGAACTCAAAAGCTCAAGCACTTTTCTGTTCTCTTTTTAGGTTTTATAGTCTTTACATTCGCTTGTTATTTAAAACGTCAACAAAGTTCATAACGTAACTTCAAGTATTTAAATTCTAATTGACAGAACCTGACTCATTTAACCACATGAAAAGCAGAGTCTGGGTTCTGAAAGTTGATTCTGTGTAGATATACAGAATAGGCACTTCGAAAATGAAGGTTAGAAATAGCGCTGTTAACAAGATGCTTCTTTCTGAGCCAGCTGGGGGTGAGGGACAAAAATGAAGAGAATGTGGTGACACAGGCATGAAAGTTCCCCCATGAAACCCATCGCCAAGAAAAGAGTATGTGGCCGCAGCCAAGCCACAGCCACAGCCAGGGACACAACACAGTGCCCAGACACTGATAGCCATCAGTGTCTCTTGCATCCTTAAGCCACATCAGTTAAACGCAACCTTTCTCCATGGGTTTGCTAGGTTTTTGTCTTTCATTAGTGGAGTATTCTTAATTTTCTAACTAAATATCACAAACAATCGGATGTTCAAACAATAGTGCTGCTGCGCTCTGGCCGGCTAATCGCATACAGGTACACATCACATTTTATTTATTCACACAAAAATATCCCAGTATGTCAAAAAATAAACAGTGCATGTTATATAATCATAACACTCAGGGATATGCTTTTAAAACATCCCCAGCAAGCTAAAAGCAAGCCATGGCAATGGAGAATCTACACATCTAACTAGACAGCACACTTTAATCTGCACATCTCCTAACTAGACAGCACACTTTAATCTGCACATCTCCTAACTAGACAGCACACTTTAAGACCTGGGGAAATAACAATGAATGTATGTACCATAGTGTCTTCTTGCAGACATCACATTGTACAAATTATTTTGCTTCTCCTGTTGTTTTTCTTAATTTGCTATCATTTTTTTAAAGGTGCCACATTTTCACTGTCCCTGACATAAACCCTTGTGTTAGAGAATTTAAGAAATAAGAACACTAGTCTGGCCATAGTGTCCCATGCCTTTAATCCTAGACCTGGGGAGGCAGAGGCAGGAAGATGTCTGTGAGCTTGAGGCCAGCCCGGTCTACACAGAATGTTCCAGGACAGCCAAGACTACAAAGTGTTTCAAACAGACACAGACAGACAGATAGACAGACAGACAGACAGACAGAAGGGGGAAGGGGGGAAGAGTAAAAAGACCACCAAATCAGACACTGCCCTGCTCTTTCAGCTCAAGCCGAGTATAGAAGGTGTAGCCGGACTTAGGCAGAGAGCAAACACTGGATAAAAGAGTAGACTGGGGGCTGGTGAAATGGCTCAGCGGGTAAGAGCACCCGACTGCTCTTCCGAAGGTGATAAGTTCAAATCCCAGCATCCACATGGTGGCTCACAACCATCCATAATGAGATCTGGCGCCCTCTTCTGGAGTGTCTGAAGACAGCTACAGTGTACTTACATATAAAAAATAAAATAAATCTTAAAAAAAAAAAAAAAAAAAGAGTAGACTGTTTTGGGAACCTTTTGATTCTTTCCCAAAGAAGCTGTGTCTGTGGGAAATACGCAAAGTAATGCTCACTCTCTGTGTTCTTAATTCTTCATACCAACCAGAACAAGTCCACTTCAATGAATGCAGGCCTTCCTGAATGAAATAACGGATGACTTCATCAGCCAATCAAGCCAAGGCTCAGTGACTAATTCACAGTCCAGTATCACCATATCTGCCTTGCCCCTTTTTGTAAGAAGTTCCACATTTAGGCTCATTATAAGTCAAAAGTATAATTTATCACCAAGGAATAAGATAATGAGAATTAGTGTCTAAGACTATGCGCGTCCTGGAGGTGGTCAGTGGACTGCCTCTCCCTCCTTTCCAATGTCACTGTCATTTTTATTTATGTATGTCCTTATTTCCCTAGCCCAGTTAACCGTTCATTTTAGTTTCCTACTTGAGATAAATGCATTTCTGTGCACGTTCAAGGACCATTCTAAAAATATAACAATGCTCTTGTAGTTGACAGCACTAAGTGAAAATTAACTGCTGAGTAAACACAGAGAAACATCTCATAATTGGCTCTGTCCCTTATCTTCATCTCCCATGATAAAGCTGTCCCAGGTTCCGTTTTGTCTTCATGTCTGGTGGTACTGCTGATCCAAGAACTCACTCTCAAGTTACACATGGGTTTATGCATTTTTCTCCACTTATACAGTGCATTTTTAAGTTATTTACTAAGAAAGTATTTTCAAACTACATGATAATTTCTGAAATGTATGTGTACTACAAAGAATAAAGCCCTCCTGCACACAAGCCCTTCATCGATGTTGAATGCATGAGAAGACAGTGGTATTGTATGAAGGCTGCCACCAGAAAGAGCCATCTGTGCGCTGATAAAGGATTTCTAACATTGCGTCTATGTGGTGCCAAAATATCTAGTCAATGCAATTAAAAAAGCAAGTTAAATAAGACGTCTGGCACCAGAGACAAGAGCATATGCTGAATGCTGTCTCTTCCATTTCCCAGCATGCTGTCTGGGGCTGTGCAGACCTAGCCTTAGCAGGAACTGTGTTCATACAGGCTTGGGCCTTTACGGCCGCCTCCTTCCTTTTAAACCAGGATGGTCAATGGCCACTGTGGAGGCATCCAGAAACACTCCGAAACCAAGAAGTAAAAGCAAATGTAAATGCAAGTAGATGCAGAGGAGCTGACAAGGTGGTAAAGGGACCTGCTAGCAAGCCTGCCAACCTGAGCTCCATCCACAGACTCAGAGAAGAGTAAGAGAATCTGTGACTGCAAGCTGTGTTCTGACCTCCACGGCACACGAGGGCGGACAGACAGACACACACACAAACATGTGTGCCATAGAGATGATAGATTAGACAGACAGACACACACATACAAACGATAGAGATGATAGACAGACAGACAGACAGACAGAAGAATAAAATATAAAAGTGGGGAGTCCTTATACAAATTTACAAGCAATGTACATTTTGTGTTAGTTCTGGGGATGAACACATCTCTGCAATCATTACACAGTATTGATTTACTCTGCCTATTTCTCCTAACTATAGGTTCATTTCCTCAGCTACAAATTTGACAAAACACTCTGAAGTGCATAGATCATTTGGGAATATGACCCAGGACAGTGAATATAAAACATGTGGTCCAGTGCCTGAGATTCTGTTGGGTTCAATAAGAGGTCACTGTAGCTGCAGATTTTAACTGAAAGTACTAAGTCGAGAGAAAAGCTAAAACGTCACTTCTGCATACGCACATCTATTATTTAATCAAAGCAAGACTTCCAGTAAACACGTTATAAATTATGGGATATTAAAGCTTTGGGAATATTTTTAATTCTGGAATTGATTATACTACTGACAAGCTTGTCTCTGCAAATCACTGCAGTAACTTACACTTTAATAGTACTAACTTCATTAAACTGACTCCACAAAGATCAAATTTGTTTCTCTCCCCGTTTTCTAATTTGCTTTTGAGATGGGGTCTCCCTAGAAAGCCCAGGCTGCCCTTGGGCATGTTACTTGCATAGCATGGTCTTGAACTCCTGACTTTCCTGCCACCATTTCCCCAGTGTTTCACACCCAGTTCATACGATTCTGGGGTTGATTTTAATATTGCATATTAGATAGGCACTGTACTCCAGCATCCCTTTCCTATTCTCCCATGTCTGACCAGGGTGGGTTCATCTACTTTGATGGCTGGCACCTACGCTTCAACATTCTGGATACAAATGACCACAGCCACCAGCACTGAGTTTATCTTTATTCAACACTCTAATTACAGACTTTTCTAAGGGGACAAACCCAGCCTGAGCATGAGAACCCGTAAGCAGCTAGAGACACAAAACCCTGGCAGTATATATGGTTCCTTGAAAAATGGTCCCACCACATTACTGAGCGCTGTAAAGCCTATACGCTCCTCAAGAATTTTAATTGGGAAACAATGGTAATTCTGTAGTGACAGCAGATCCCGAGATGCTATACGCCTTGTTGAAACAAAACTGGAAGAGATGAAACTCGAGTCAGGCCACAGAGTTGAGGAAGAAAGTGAAGAGACAGAGAGTAACAGGTCCAAAGGGCCTTTCTGAGCCTGATAATTAAACCTCCAAACAGACCCTGGGGTAGACCTGCCACTTCAGGCTTGGTTTCTGCTTCACCTTGCAAAGCTCACAGGGTAACCACCACGGGTCTCTCTTCCCAACCAACAATAGATTTGAGTGACTCAGCCTCTCCCTCATCAGTCAAGTTCCAGATCTCACTAACCATCAGATCTCAGCAACTGATACCTTCTTATCTGGTCTCCTACTGTTTGCATACCACACTGGACTCTCTCATCCAAGATACCTTTGCCACTCCCACCCTTCCCTATGAGCAGCTCCAGTCAGTCCATTTGGATAACTCGGCTCTACTACTCCACCTGGATATCATGCCGTGGCTTTCTCTGAAACACTGGTTAAGAAGGTTCATTTGTGCTAAACCATATCCAGCACAGGACACACCCTGACCACGCAGCAGGAACCAATAATCACTGTTTGACAGCTGTTTGAATATTTGGTCTTTAAGCATCAATTTTATTTTTAATCATTTGTAAAATATTTATTATTTATTTATTTGTGTGTTTGTACATGAATGTGTTTATGTCTATATGTATATGGGCACATGCATGCCAGTGTGTGTGTGTGTGTGTGTGTGTGTGTGTGTGTGTGTATGCACAGTCATGCATCCATGAGTATAGGTCATAGAAAAATGTGCTGGGAGTCTATTTTTTTCCATCTACTGTATACTCCAGAGATTTAACCAAGGTCATCAGGTCCAATATTGACAATTCTAAAAAGAAGAAAATTTGAGATTTCATAATGAAAATAAAACACAGGCTCAAGCTAAACAACTTTCACAAGTCCACTAAGGTGGTAAGTGTGAGTTAAAATGTGGCCCATCAGGCTAGGCAGGTGGCTCATGAGGGAGGGCTTCTGACTGCTCCAGCAGAGGACATGGAGCCCAGCTCCTACCTCAGCACCAGGGGAGCCAATGTCTTCCTCCGGACTCTTCAGACATCTACACATATGATGCTCAGACTTACTTACACATGCACAAAACGTAAATACAAATAAAATGTTTTCTAAAGACATGAATCATGCCCAATCTGGATCAGCAGATAAAGTTACTTTCTGCCAAGACTAATGATTTGAGTTCCATCTCTTGAACCAATATGGTAAAAAGAAAGAACCAACACCTGCAGGTTGTCCTCCGTGGCATGCGCTAGCACTCTCTGTCTCTGTCTCTCTGTTTCTCTCTCTATCACACACACACACACACACACACACACACACACACACACACACTCCCTCACGTACACACTCAAAATGAATATTTGAAATGTCAGTAGCCCACTGGACTAACTAGCACCACATTTTACTGCGTTTGAAATTAACTTTTTGTTGTCCCCATGAGAAATGTCCCTAACCATAGTGTCACTGCTGAGTGCTGAGTGAAAGCACACAGGGACTTATTGTCAGTACAAATGACAATAAATGCCAGAGTGTGAGTTGGAATGATGTATGCTGGGAAATTTCCATCTACCATTTTGTGGTCACCGCAGCGGCTAGGAGAACTCTCAAAGGCCAAGAGAAGTTACAGGAAGCCAAATAAGATGTTCCTCCTCTAGATACTCAACACTTCATTATCTTCCCATAATATAAAGATTAGAAAAATGAAAGTATATATATATATATATATATATATATATATATATATATATATAATCTCTAGTGGAAATACATCAAGAAAATGCACCGTCCACGGGATAAGCAAAAGATAGAACATTCACTCTTCTAGAAAAAAATATTTACATTAGTCTAGAAATCACAATTAACCAAACTAATTAAAGTATCATTCAGTGAGCCAAGTTCTTTAATTTCAAGAATAGTAACACTGCTACGAGTGCTTCAAGCATAAATTAATTTGGATAGTTCTGAGAAACTGACTGTGATATGCATTCAAAGAGAATAAAATTTTAGATTCTATCTTCAAATGGCATAGTATTATATTACAAAAAAATTCTCAAAAAAATGACAGTAAGGAAAAACAAAAAAAGGAAAAAACTCAAAACAATTACATCATGTAGTAATTTTCTTTCAGTAAGATAAAAAAAAAAATCCTCGGAAGAAGCAAGACTCGCTTTTAACATTCCTTCATTAACACTTGGGTTGCTTTCATGTTTCTGCAATCCTTGAAATTTTCACCAGTTATCCAAATAGCTTGCAAATCAAAGTACTTTTAAAGACCCAAAACATAAAGACTAATTAAGCAGTCTGGGTTTCTTCAAACACCAACTCCCACAATTATAGTCGTGCTGGCATCTCAAGACCAACAAAACACTGACAGTGACCACTCTCTCCATGTCTCGGGGTAAATCCCTTGAAAGCTGCAGTTCTCTCACACACAGATGGGCTCGCTCCTCCTGCCCCACTCAGCAGCCTCCGCCACGAGAGCACCTGCACCCCTGTGCTATCCTGCAAGGCATTCCCCCAAAACACCTGGGCAAGCTGTTTAGGAAAAGAACTAAACACGGGAAGAGATGTGCAGTAATTGGGGAGGAGAAAAAACCCACTATTCCTGGCACTCTCTCAACACTTGTGCGGAAGGAAGCAAGCTCCAAGCCGGCACCTGGTGAGGGGAACTGGTAGATGTGATGATTCCAATTTACACATTCAGCACTACGTTCTGTCTGCCTGTCAATTTGAAACAGTTTTCTATTCAGTGATAACAGATACCCCAAAAGAATGCACCATCGAAATGCTGACAGGAATTTTATGCACTAGCTAGACCCTCTCTTTCTGGACCAGCTGCGTTTGCCTTCCTAACTCTTGAATGGAATGACAGCTCTTTATTTATACAATGCAGAGGGAGGGAAGCCACAACGTTAGATTTAATATTTCAGTTTTCAATGTAAAAACTAACTTTTTTTCCCCTTAAGCAAAGTTAAATATCATTCATTAACTTTCTTTAGAAATTCTTGGTGGGTGTATAGTACAATACTTATCAGGTGCCCAAAGCATGCATGATTATATTTCTAGTAAATGGAGAATATACCAACAATTTTTCTAAGATGACAGAGACCATGAGCATAAGGAAACAAGGGACAGACAAGAGCAGAAACATAATGGTGACCCAGTACACATTTGCAAATGCTAAATAAAGGAGAAAAATCTTAAATACTGAGGGGTTTACTGCACTTCTTTCTTTAATCTGTTATTTGACTCTTTACACCTGCAGACAATACATTCTGACAGTCCTCCCCACATCCTCTCTCCCCTCCACTCCACACCTATCCCTCCTCCCCTTACTGGTCTCTTACAGATCACCAACTTGTGGGTTGTTTTTTGACACATTTAGTGCAATCAGAGCATCCATGTGACCAGGAGCTGACACTGCCTACAGGAGCCTGATGGGGTCATTAGTGGATACACAACTCCCTCTCCCTCTGATGCTACATGATCACATTTTTAAAAGTATTATAAACATATAATTAAAGTAATGATTTCTTCAGGCTTCTATAAATCCCAAGAAACTTTCATATTCTTTAAATAACAAACATTTTATATTTAAATAACAAGCTAATCAACTGTACTTAGAGACTATTAGTATTTATTTTCACATATATTCCATATTAAGTTGATAATTCATTCTCCCTAGAATAAGTATATCCTTCTAGGTAATTACCTAGGACTATTCATGTGTTCTCAAAGCCATTACAACCCCTTACATCTGTGGTAGGATAAAAGCAATCTATACTTGAGTTGCTTCCAACGGGATCAGACTTTCATTTTTAGAATGGATGACTTGGTGAAATAAATAAGTGCCACCAAGGATTAAGATGTGATACGATGATTCTTTATCCAGGAGGTGACAGTTTCAAAGCTAAGGATTATAACCAAGTGTCAGGTATGAGAACAGAAAAACCTAAGCCCATGCTCAATGCATTCTTGAAAGCTGCCTTTTACCACCGTATTGGAGGCCAGGACACCTAGCAGGTGTATAGAACACAGCACTGCTGACACCACTATTCTAAAGCAAGTGCTTTCCTCTTCAAAATTAATACATTTAAAAATGTATTCAGTATGTAGCATGTATTTACCTCAACAGAAAATCTGTGATTTGTTTTTTAAGTTGAACAGAAACAGTCAGAGACAACAATGTAACACAGATATCCACTAACTAATGTTGACTATAGGAGAAAAAGAAATTCTGAATGCCAATGTGTGTGTGTGTGTGTGTGTGTGTGTGTGTGTTTTCAAACACCAGCAGCACACAGAGAATATTGAAATTTATGTTAAAATAGCATGTTGTGAAAATTCCCTCAACAAAACCCATTTTATCATCACAAACTATAAGTAAGTACTTTAATGTCTGCAACAAAGTCACTAAGAGAATGCAAAGTCCCAAGCTAGATATTTCCAGATAGGCTGTGCAAGTCTATATAAGATATCACAGCAAAATGTCATTACTTGTCAAATGACAAATATGCCTACTTCCTAAAAGGAGAAAAATCACAGGACAAGATCATGAGAATTTACAAAGAACTGAAGACAACTATTGTTCATCATGTCTAAATTGATGTCACAGAAAGCCAGCATAACACGGAGTTCATCCCCCGACTTCCAAGAAAGAAGTTCCCTGCTCAGAGAGAAGACAGCGGTGTCAGCTGACTGGGTTCTGAACTGGTTACTGTTGCCTATAGGATTTAAAAAACAAAAAACCTAACCCCTAGAGGGATGAAGTTCTTCCTATGTAGCCAGTGGCTGCTACAGTTAAGTTCTCAATACCCTAACACTCAGCTGGGAACCCTAATGACACTTTGTGCAAGCCAGGCCTTCCCAGGCCTTCTAGCTGTCCTTTATACCCTAACCCTCAGCTGGGAAACCTAATGACACTGTGCAGGCCAGGCCTTCCCGGGCCTTCTAGCTGTCCTTTGAACAGGACTGCTTGAAGGTGCTCGCTTGTGAGTACAACTGCAGGCCTGTGAATGAAAGCGTATTTAAAATCTTACCTGGGTGCTAAATCTCCTTGAATGTGTTTGGAATCAACTAAAACACAGGAGTACATTAATCTTCGTACTATTACAAAAAAAAAAAAAAAAAAAAAAAAAAAGAATACAATATTGTCACCATGCCTCACGGAATTCACTGGAACATATAAAAGGAAGCGGAAGAGTTTGTAAAATAGGAGCCTTGAGGGGGGAGGGGGAAAGTCGCCTATAAACCACCCTGTCCAATAAAAGTAGCCTCTCGGTGCTACTGGTCAGCCTCTGTGGCCATGAACCACTTCTGGGCAGGACTTTACTGCACTCCACTGTAGTGGTGTACAGATTCAGAGGATCTGGGTATTTTATTTTCTTAATCTTCCAAAAGAAACGAGTTTTCAAAAGTGACCCCATCAAAATAGAAAGAGAGAGAGAGAGAGAGAGAGAGAGAGAGAGAGAGAGAGAAAGAAAGAAAGAAAGAAAGAAAGAAAGAAAGAAAGAAAGAAAGAAAGGAAGGAAGGCCCAGTACTGTTTTGAAGGGGACATTATCTTTTAATTTACTTGCTTGTTTTGTTTTGTTTGAGATAGGATGTCAAGTAGCCCAGGCTAGCTTCAAATTCCCAAACATCACATCACGACTGTACCTCACAATTGGTGAGACCACAGGCATGTGCCACCCTACCAGAAAGGAAACATTAAATGGTCATAGAGTTGATGAAGCTAACATACAGCAAATGTTTAAAACCTAAAATTGTGGGGAGAGAAGAGGGGGAGAGAGGAGAGGAGTTACCTGAATATTGACACCACAGTAGGACTGGAATGCTAGCTTACAACTTTGCAAGCATAGAGAGCCGTGTAGCTTATCCACACTGACCCCTCCAAATCAACTTGTGCTGTTAGTGAATTTCTGCTCCAACACATACATTAGTAATCAATAGGCTAGCATCTACCAATAACCAGGTCACAGAGTAGCTTTGGAATAGATGAAGGTTTCAAAAGCCCCTATGTGGAGGATGAGAGAGTGTCTGGGAAGGGTGTGAGAGAACCTGAGCCATTTTTTTAGCTGCGGCACAATGTCAGCCGTTTGATGTGTCATTTAAGTTGCTGCGGTGTGTCAACTCTGCAAATGAACTCTGATCAGTACTCAACCAAAATGCATTCCAAAACACAAGTGACAGAAGTCAGCCTTTCCAGTTACATATGGGAACTTCTCTTCTAAAACTATGCCTTTTAAACTATAGCCAAGGACTTAAAATCAAGCATGCATAGTATCCACTGTGACAAATGTAAATGTGTCTTCTCTTCAGAGTCTTGCTACCTTATTAAAATATGTGACCTGCAGACACAAGGATACATGGGCTTCCCAAAGACCAAGGCATTATTTTACTTTAAACTTAGTTTATTTTTTTTTGAGCAAAATGATTAGAAATATCTGTTTACACCTTGTCAGAATTTTACAGGATTGCACTTTTTACTTGTCTTATCCATTGAACAGAAGTACTTGAAATTATATGATTCTTGCATTTGCCTTTGCTATCAATCCCTGCAGGACACTAAACTAAAAATCTACTCACGAATGCTAGCAATAATTAGGGTCACAAATTAAGCCAAACACGAAGTGAATTCAAATAGTCAAATGCTGTCACTTAAATGGTTCTGGTTTTATCTTTGCTTAACACTTCTGAATGCGTCTCTGTGTGCTGCACCGTTCACCTCTGCATTTAGCACTCTAGTTCAAACAGAGATGGGACCGAGAGGTAAAGTGCAAACTGGCTTCACACCTATCTCCAGTATTTTCTAATCACTGAAGATTTTTCCACTCAATCTTCACCATCAATTAACAGCACTGTTGAGAGAGCAGAGCGAAGGCTCTGGAATCTCTGAGACAAGCTCTCTAGTAAAGAGAGCAGGGTTGCAGGATCTGCGGCGACCCGCAGTTAATGGGAGGAGAGTGAGGGCTTTTGAGAGCTATTCAGGATGTTCTATTTGCTGAAACTCTAACAACAGAGCCCAGGATTAAGCAAGCTTCCTGTGGCCAGCAGAATAAAGGAAAAGAAAGACACCCACTGCCCAAACTGAAGTAGGATTGGGGGTGGGGAGGAGTCCTTACTTTATTTGATGATGACAATCACTGAGAAATACAAACTATCTATAATTACCCCCAGGCTTTCAGAATACCAATTGTCTATCATTTCATCAAGATCTGATAACTTCAGAGGGAAACTGTACTTAGAAAACTATATGCTTCTTGCTGTAAATTTCCAAGATGTTTTGAAAATTGCTGAGTTTGCATAGCTGGGTTATTTTGTTGCAAAACAAAGTCAATTTTAATATAGCTTTGGTGTTTTGTTTTGTTTTGTTTTGAGGGAAGGAGGTGAGATAGACTCTTCTCCCTATATAGCTCAGGTGAGCCTCAAATTAGCCCAGAATAGTATGAACTTGTGATCCCCTGCCTCATGCTTTGCAAGTACTGAGGGTGGAGATGTGTGGCTACACTGCCCAGCAAGAGAGTTTTAATCTGCAATGGTACTGAACAAGAAAACCTTGAAATGAATTCTCTCTTTGAAAAGAGCCATTAATTTAAACAACACGGTACAACGTATTTTGAAGTATATTTTATTCTGGAGAATATATTTTACTCCTCCTGCGATAGGAATATCTGTCAACCAGCTGAAGGCAAATGTAACTAACATTCTATGGCGACAAAGCTGGGCTCAGCAATACAAGCGCCATGAAAGGACCAACCTTTCTGGGCTTTTGCTTCTTCGATCTTCACGTGAAGTGCAAGGTTCTATACTAATAATCTCCAAGCTGCCTCTCCAAGTCTAAAATTCTCTAACTCTATCAACAATGGAAAGAAAAATACCTAAAGAACCCATATTCAACTTTTTTTATTCCAAATTTGCTGTTTCCTCTAATTCTGGCTTCCAATAGCTCAAGAGACTACTGAAGACACATTTAATTAGCAATTTTTATTCTCATAAAGTTAAATATTATCAGTAACCGATTTTTGTCCTTGAAAGACTGAAGAAAGGATTATAACTTCTACGACACTGAAATATTGTTATCTGCTACGAAAAGAAACAGAACATCTCTGATTACATTGCCAAGGGACAATATTATATGACTCTAAAGCACATAAAATTTCCCTAAGCCACTTTTCCTACGTCCTTGAAGCCCTAACATGTCACAGAACTAAAACTGAAGTGAGATGATGAGTGAGTTATTCAAAAAAAAAAAAAAACAAACTACCAGAAAATAACACAAAATAAACTTTCTCCAAATGAGTTAGGACAAAGAACATTGTTTCACTTTCCATGACTGCTTCCTGTTACTTTAAACAATAAAACAATGTATTAAGATGCTATTAAAATAATGTATCTGTGTAGGGTAAAATAAAAGTAGGGCAGACCACCTGGGAATAGAGGGGAATATTAAGGAGATCCAGGCTGCATGGTTGTTCAGGGAATTTTTTTTTTCAAAGCAAATCATCAGATAAAAGGTCATTGCCAAGCATAGAAACTGGGAATAAAACGTAACAATATAACAAGGCTTAAAACGCAACAAACTCTACCAAGGCTCCCTGCATCCTGAGGCCCTCCTCCGCTCTTCCCCTAATAAGGGCCATAAAGCTGAGATGCTGTTGCTTCTGTATTTCAAACACGTTGTCTGGGTTAAAAACAAACCACTGGCGATGACTGAAATCACTAGCATGCAAATCCTGATTGCCTGAACATTTTAATAACCACATCTCCAGGACGCGTATCTCCTCAGAGAGGCTATCAATGGCTGACACTCGGGGACAGTCAGCCATGATCCAAGCCCACCCCAGACACAGAGCGAGAATCCTGGTCTTCAGATGCGCACGTGACTCACAGCCATGGGCAGTAAATTCTGATAAACATTGTTCTGGCTGTAATTTTTCAACTTTAGCATGACTTCCAAGAAATCCCAGAATCCTTCGTACCTAGGTTCCTGTCGAAATCACTGGACACTACCACCAACCACAGCCATCCAACCTTGAAAACAAAACAAAGCAAAACAAACAAAAAACGGTGGGGTTTAAAATCCGGTGGGCTCTCTGTATGCCACCAGCAATGTCCTCTTGAAGTCTCTGGCTTCAATACATCAGGGACAGCACTGACTGAATCTAACACCAGGTTGTGAACCACCTACTCTAGATTTTCACTATCTCTTATCTAAAATATTTAGGACCAGAATTAGTCCTGACTTCAGAGTCTTTCAGGTTTGAGACCATTTCCAAGACTTTAGGGTAAAAGTCACAGGCAACAACAAAGATATAGCACACTGCACTTAAATGTTTGGATTTTCAGGAGCGGGATGGCCCACCAGTCCTGCAAAGAAAAGAATAAAAACCAGAGGAAGATGGGGGTTGGACAGGAGGACAGGCCCTGATGACTAAGCTACAAATATACCAGTTAAACAGAAACAGATGATTACAACAGGACAGCTAGCACCTTATAAATATGCAAGGAACTAAAAGAGAATTTTACTTGGCTCTCCTTTACAGAGTAATCCCTTCCACAAAACACAACTGTATTATCCAAATCTATTTCATTCCAGGAAATTCTTTCTTCTTCATGCTGAAGGATTTCTCAGATATATTGTCTTTGTGCTCAATTTTAATTTTTTACTGCTTTAAATTTCTTTTAATTATTTTTAAATATTTAATTTAGACAGTCACAGCTTTCCTCCATATTACCTTCTTTAACAGTCTATCCACCCATCTATTGCATAAAGCCAAATCTTGATTTCTTTTTAAGGCTCTATGCAAAAAAACAAAAACAAAAAAATCTCTTCAAAGCAAGAATCATTTCAAAAAAAAGTGGTATTTTCTATGCTTTATTTTTCTGTTTTGTTTATAACAATTACCATAATAATATGAACTGGTCTTATCTTGACTTTATATCAACTTTAACCACAGAGAATTAGGTTAATTTTCACTTCATTTTATCTAACTAACTTCAGAATTTGAGGGTTAAAGATGTAACGTAGCCCAGAGGTAGAGCATTTGCCTAGCCTGAATACAGCCCTGGGCTCAACCCTGAGCACTAATGAATTTCAATTAAAAATATTTAAGAGTCATGAGAAAATGTAAGTGAAGAAATATTTAAGACATGGATATAAGGTTTTTAGTATAAAAATGGGGAAAACATTAAAGTGGAAACAGCTATAAACCACAGGGAGAGATGGAAAGTACAGCAATGTAACAAAATCATGATTGTTATTTTGCATTTAATTGGTCTTACTATTTTATTACAAAACCTTCTCATTTTAAATTCTTACAGGAATGTGTCCTAGCAATATAAATATTAAACTACCAGGCAAACTAGAAGATATTTTCAAAATAAAAAATGCCATTTTCAAACTACCGTCAATGAATGAAGTCATCAGAAAAGTGACCAACTGGCTAACAAAACCAAGGAGAAGCACATCCAAGAAGAAGCTCACGTCCAAGGAGAAGATCACATCCAAGGAGGAGCTCACATCCAAGGAGAAGCTCACATCCAAGGAGAAGTTAACGTCCAAATTTAACTGCTTGACAATAAATATACAAAAAGTATTTTTATCCTTACAAGTAGTCCCCAATTTAGAAATTCAGAAGGAAGACCTTTATTTCATTCTGGATCACTGCTAATAAAGTACACTGACATCAGCACTCTCTTACACTATCCATATGTGCCCTCTTAGAAAAAGGGAATCCCATGCCTATGTCTCCAACGTGTCAGAATCTAGGATTCTAGCCTTAGGAAACAACTCACGGAACAAGAAATATTTGCCATAAAGGTACTTATCTAGTTAATACCTAAACAAAAGAGATTAAGAACAAGTGTCTGGTAAGTGAAGGTTAAAGGTTGAAGGTAAACCTTTTAAAATATATACACAATGAATTTTATAACACCTATTCAAATCCATTATCACAATAATGGATGTAAATGAATTTATCTTTGTTTCATACATGATTTTTATTTATCTACAAGATCACTATGTACATTGTGAAAAATTAAAAAAAATGTGTCTAAAGAAAATAATATGAAAGATCTGAAGTGTAAACAATGTTATATTGTTATCATGATTCCTTTTAATTATCTTTTCTCACAACGATGTGTTGCATTCACACTCAGAATAAAAGCAGGGGGATGCTTTTAAGAAAAATAAGCTCTCAAAGCAAGAATCATGGCAGACATGAAAGTCAAAGTCAGGAGAGCCCCATGCCGATAAGAAGAGATTAGAAATGTTGTTCGTGCTTCCTGGAGCGAAGATAGGGAATTCCCTTCTCAGCTTTGCATTTTAGCCATGAGATCCCAGGCCGGGACTGGGATTCTCTTGGAATCACTTCTGTCAGGTTGACAAAAGGGGATCAGAGGCTGGGCTGAAAGGCGTCAGGAGATACTCACTAATCCACGCTGATGTCTAATACATGTAGCCGGCATGGCTGTCACATGTCATTCTCTGTCTCGCAGAGGAGGGGAAGAGAAATGAGACTGCCACAGGGTAGCAAGCATATGTTTCACTGAGACACTCCCTTAGTAACATGGAAGATAAATCGGGTTTGCAAGGCATACCAGGGCCTCATTAATAGTTATGTTCAATCATTCCTAGTATCTTATCTCAGATTTTGCAAACCAACTGAGGGTGGATTTTAAAGCAAAAAATGCACTTGAATTTAAAAATAAAGAAAGTGATTCCTCAAAGCGGAAGCAAAGGAACGGCAAATAGTGAACAGGATGGAAGGCCTCCAAAGGATGCCTTTTCAATGCGAGTGTTTCTAATAAGCCACCTTTGATATATTATTGATGGTTGCCAATGTAACAATAAAGGTTGATAAATGGCTAATTTGCATGTAAAATCAGTATTTCTAAAATGTACTTTGAGAAAAATCATAATATCTATAAATATTTGATATAGTCTTTTCCATCCGAAAACTAAAGCTTGAAAAGTACGCATGGCCAAAGGACATAACCTTGGTGAGTTTGCGGGGTAGCTGTTGTGATGGACATACTGATTTATGGTACCTTTTCAACAGTCGTGGAAAGACTGGTTAGAGAAACAAAAGACGAGCTGAACAATATTTCTGCCATGCCAGGGAAGTAAAAACAAAATACGACAGAAGGTAAGAATTAAAGGGGGAAAAAAAAGAATCACGTTCTTGATTTTAGTCTGCAGTTAGGAAACAGTCTACATTAGCTGTGAGGACTAACAGACACAATGACCCACACAGAGGACTGGAAAGGTATCCCCTGTTCCTGCAGCCACACCGAGAGTGGCTCACAACAGCCTAGAACTCCAAACACTCAGGCTACCAGTGGCTCCTGCATTGACATGCACAGAGCTGCTGAATAGGCAGACACACATATACTTAATTACAAACAAAATAAATTTACACACCTTTAATCCTAGCACTAGGGAGGCAGAGATAGGTGGATCTCTGAGGTGGAGACCAGCCTGTTCTACTTTAGTGAGTTCCAGGATTACCAGATCTATGTAGAGAGACCTTGTCTCAAAAACAAACAAACAAACAAACAAAGCAAAATAAATGTTTTTTTAAGTGACCCAAGTATACTAACTACTAAGTAAGTTTTTCAAAGCACGTGTGCATGTACCTAATATTTTAATTTATGCAACTATGTCACATTCAGAAAAAATATATATCTTGAGCTAGAAACGAAATGACTCTGCGCTATATATCATATTCAAATATGACCCTATCCTGCACAATTTATAAATGGAATTAAATTGACATTAAAACCCTACTGTACATCATTACCTATGGAGAACACTGCCACAGCCAATTTACACTACACTCACAAGGCACAGGAAGGACTGTTTAAGGCACAGGAAGGACTGTTTAAGGCACAGGAAGGACTGTTTAAGGCACAGGAAGGACTGTTTAAGGTGTCCTAAGAGGGGACAGAGTTAAGTGCTTGCGTTCTTACAGAGCAAACTAGCATCAGTCTGCACTAAAAATATAAATACGGTAAAAAAAGGTAAATGCTTTGTTTTGAATGGATGCTAATTTGCCCAATCTCTGAGTTTAAACAATGAGGTTACATTAGCTATGCAACGAGCACAGACACAATTCCTATTAATTTAATGGGAGTTATGACTTCCATTAAGTCTAATAGGAGTCACACAGCCAAATCCCCATGTATCTTGCTGGAAATTCACGTTTTAGACATCAACTAATCAAACACACTGAAATGAACAGAAGTAGGTTCGCACGCTAGCTAGGCTGTGAAATCGAACAGGGCTTCTGTAAGTCAGCTAGCTCAGGCGCCCCGCAGGCATTTCCAGGAAGAAAGAGAACAAGATGCCAGGATGAAAACCCCAGACTGAGCCTAGGAGTGCCGCTAGACTATGCTCACCCTAGCCTCTAATGGGAGTTTTGCAATTTAGTGTGACTTTCTTTTTTGCACTATTCTTAGATTACTGGCAAAACAGATTAAGAAAACAGGACAAGCAAACAAACAAGCAAATTACGCACAAGGAGCCTGATCACCCAGATTCAAAAAAATAAAATAAAACTAAAAATGTATCCATGAACCCTAAGAAAGCAAATAGTTTTTATGGACTTCTGAATCACAGTAAATTTTTTTAAAAAAATTACATTTTTTTTTTCAAAATTCATTTTCAAACCTAACAGTCCAGAATGGGACCGTGAGTTAGTGACAATAACCGCCCAGCCTGTGTGAGGACTTGGCTCTTCTCACACTGTTATCCAAAAGCTCCTGCTCCCTCCTCCATTACAAGGAGATCTTCAAAGCATCACTTCTTCCCTGATGGATACTGACTGGCTGATTACTGGAAACCAGACATCAACAGGCGGGGACGTTCCCTGATTCTGGGAAGCTGACATGTTATGTATGTGCATGTGTGCATGCAGGCTCATGGGAATGCATATTTATTATATCATGTGAATTAAAGAAAAATTATTCTAGTGATCTGAACTGTCTTACTCTCGCTTCAGCTTAGCTGTGGAGAAGAATCATTTTTTCCCCAACAAAACTCAGAACATTCTGAAATATTAGTATATCAAAATAACTTTTCTAATTCATACTTATCCATAAATATCAGTTTAGTCAAGTAGCAGTAGTGTAAAAAGCCATTTAGAAACTGGCTTTCAACTGTATCCACCAGTATGTTCTCAGATTTTCTTAATTTTTATAAAAATGTGAATCTTTATTTACCATTTTCATTTATTACAACATTTTTCTTTGAAACTGTGATAAGCAACAGTGTAATCTGAGTTAGCTAACTAGACAGCAGAGCTCTGAGGTCTAATGATACATTTATGGCATGAAGAATTCCGCCTAAAACCCCTATCATGGGCTTTGCTGAAGAACTGTTGTTCCTTGTAACCTGTCCCTTGAGGGAGCCTTCTATGTGTCTGACTTATACTTGCCAGGGCCCCACTATGTAGCATAATTTAATTCTCTAGGACATAAAATGTCAATTTACTTTTGTTCTTACTGATACATGTTTCCACAGTGGGTTACTATGCTTATAAAAAATCGGCCAAAATAATCAAACCATGCCAGGTTCTCAACAGACGTAACTAGTAAAGGTAAGGTTCGCTCTACCTTTAATATGAATCAATTAAATGGAAAGCTTACAAGACATTTCAAAGTATGATCTTCATACAATCGCTGTATACACAGAAACACTACAATTTTCAAAGTGGCGTAGGAGACTTAAGAGAGCCCTGTTTCTATTTTGAAAAAAAAAAAAAATCACACAATAAACTGGTGGACAAACAATACAAGCAGCTAACTTTTAATTATTTTATCATCTTAAAACATTTCAAATGAGTGTTGAATTTGCTCTTTTGGTGCACACAGGAAGCAGTGAGGGCACACTTAATTGGCAGTTACCCCCAGCAATCACAAGGGATTCCAGCCAGAGCTGGGAAAATAATACAAATAATAAAAAGTGTAAGAATTTGCACGAGAAATATATCATAGTTCCAAGATTTGTCTAAGCACAGATCTGGAGGTACCCCTCTCATGGGTCCTGATACAGAGCAAATTCAAAATTCCATGAGGCCTCCACGCTTCCGAGGACGAAGCACATCCACAAGAGGATACAAAAGTCCTGAGGGCGTAGGTAAGGCTGTGCACAGCGTGGGTAGGGCCTTCGCTCTTATTTTTTGGATCCTATTGAAAGGGTTGGATAGGTTTGGATTCTATTGAAACTGGCAAAAACAGGTTAAATAACACCATGAATCCAATCCTGCCCATGGCCTTGGCAGGTAGGTTCAGTCTATGGCACATCTCAGGATGTCACACTGCAATGGCCTGTTGAACCCCAATGGGTTCTTGAGTTCCCGTCCTCAGCAAAGGAACACAAGCTCCTGAGTTAGAGGCCTACTGTGTGCATCTCTTAAATCTCAAGAAACCATTCGGGTTCAACAACAAATAAAGATCAAAGAGGGACAAACCCAGCTAGGCACCCTCCTCTGAGCAGTCACCAGGACACTGGAAGTGGCACAAACAGCTCTCATCTCTGCAAAGAACAGTGAGGAGATGACTCCAAACCTCCAGCACTCGGGAGGCAGAGGCAGGCAGATTTCTGAGTTCAAGGCCAGCCTGGTCTACAAAGTGAGTTCCAGGACAGCCAGGGCTACACAGAGAAACCCTGTCTCAAAAAAAACAAAACAAAACAAACAAACAAACAAACAAACAGAACTTGCTATGTAGGCCTGAGTTCAAATCACAGAATCCACGGAAAAAGTGAGGCATAGCATTGTGGGGGCAGAGACAATGGGGCTACGGGGTTAATGACACCAGCCTAACTCCGTTTTGACATCTTGAATCTAGAAAAAGGAGCCTTCAGAGTGTGACAAAACAGCCATCTATGTTGTCTTCTGTCCTCTACACACCTAGAAGACCATGCATGCCCCACATACGTGCATGTGCGTGCACGTACTCACACAAAAAATGAAAAGAAGAAAAAGAAACTTAAGAAGAATTTCTTCTTAATGTAAGAAGAAACTTAATGGCTGAGAGTTAGAGTTCTACTTCTGTCCCGTCGGCTGAACACCTAACTTTGATTAGTTTCTCAACGGGCATCCCGGGTCATTATCTGATATCTGGTAATAAAGGCGGCCAGTGTCACATGCAACTCTTCTAAAACAAACCCGCGTGCCTCTGCAGGGACCTGTTCTGGCGGTGTGTGCTCACTGTGACTACTCTTAAAGCCAGCAGTGTGAGTCCTTCCCAGGCTCTTTTTTTGCCAGTAGGAGGGAATTCCTTCAAAAGCAACACACCCCTGGTCTGAGGAGGCAAAAATGAAATTTCTCTTAAAAGCGGATATGAATCCTGACCTGAGAGGTGACGCTCGAAATAAAACGGCCGAGAGCCATGAAAAAGCATCCGCACTCCGCCCCCCACAGAGGGAAGCTACTGTGCTGGAAGAGGGCTCTCCATTTTGATTGGAAAATTTTTCATTATTGGACTAATGAGCCATTGGTCCACACCTGGAATCTTTTTCAGTGTATAAAAAACACTCAAATCTAACAGCAGGAATTCAGACAGTGTTTTTCCCCCCAAAAGAAACAGATGCAAAGTTATAGACCATACATATGATTTTCACAGCAATCCAAGCCTGAGATTCCTATTATTAAACTCAGTTTCCGCCTGTTTATCATTATAGTACTAGTTATTCCAACATAAGACACTTTCAGATTGCTTATCTGCACCTCTAAAGCAAAGAACTGTGTCGTCTCCAAATTAAATACTAGCCTGCATGTGACTTTCAAGTGAATATGTATGTTCCAGATATGGAACTATTCATATATATCTCAGTATGTTAATCATTTAAATTACATTATTAAATTGTGCTAGTATATCCAATACAGGAACCAGGGAGAGCAGGCAGAAAATGCAACTTTAAACCAAGTAATTTGAACAATTCCTTTTGACAAAATGAAAATGTTGAGTTGGCTGGAAGTTCTTTACAAAGACAGTGGACAATGGCTTTTCTAGAGTTGATAGTGTACCTTTTCCCTACCATTGTATTAATATGTAAAAACTGAAATACTGAAAGGTATATCCAATAAGTCCAGTGTTTCATTATATTGAGAGTAAAAACAGTAAAAACTGTATATGCAGGTGTTTCTAAAGATGCTTTAACATTAATATGTTTCATACTAAATACAAACATTGCCATGATCTCCTAGCTGGATTTTACTAGGTCATATCTTCCAGCTTGGTCTAAAGAGCACCTGGGTGAGCTTTTCTTAAAGTGAGTAATAATGAAAACTATAAATAATAGGTAAAAACTCCATTTAGAAATTAATAAATGATAGTTCTCACTGTTTAGAATAAAAAAAAAATCTATGAGTGTACTTCTTTGAAAATTAGGTCTGCGATGAAAACTATACTCACAATTATTTATAATTTACACATTTTATAAGGAATGGAATTATAATTCAGTGGTAGAAATTCTGTCTTTCTTTAGTATAGGGAAAGCTGTTTTTTTTTAAATTTTCATACTGCAGAGTGTGGCAGATGTTGTCGCACTAATGTGACTCAGAAGCAGAACTGAGTCCTGAGACTTCAAAAACGGAGTTTAAAATTAAGAAAAGGCTGAAGTGCAAGATTCAGGACAAAGAATTCAAACTTTCTGGAATAAAGGCAACCAGTATATGTTGAGAATTATTTTGTAAATTTGTAATCTGATATAAAATACAAAATAAGGCATCTAGCACTTTTAATACCAGAAAACAGTGTGATGAGAGTAGCTTACATTCACAATGGGGATTGGGGTGGGGGAAGAACTCAATACCATTTTTAAAATAGCAGAATAACAATGTAGCCACTTTAACACAAAGCAGAAAAGATGCTTCAGGTTCTCCTGGGCTTTAGAAAGAATGAATGTGTCTTACCTTCTGTATTCGGTGAGAAACTGATTATAATGATAAACCACAGACTTCGCATTCTGCAGCCAGAAGACACCATTATTGATCCCTTTAAATATTTTCTTTGTATTCCTTAATGAATCTAGTTATAAATGCCCGGCTTCATCGAACCCAGCAGTCTGCATCATTGATCCTCATATCTGAAAAAAACAAACAAATCAATCACTTACTTTAAGGCCCTGGTATGTCGTCACAGCAAATGCATAAGCTCCCTTCTCTCCATTTCTTAACTATGAAATACATGCTCATGGCATATCCAGGAAGGTAGCTGCTCCTACATACACAATGCCTGAGACATGCTGGAAAAGGCTCCCAAAATGTGTAGACAATCATATTCATAGATATATATGTAGGTGTGTGTGTGGGAGAGAGGGGGAGAGGGATTCTAGTAATGATAGTATCTCAGGGAAGCATGGAAGCTCAGAAAATCCCTTGAGAGAATACATCAGTCTCTCTAAGACATTAACCTTTTGATCAAAGAACTAGCTTTAGAATATAGAAAATCTCTAGATAAAGGTATAAATATGTGAGCATTTGTTGATCACAGTAACAGCAGTGTAATTTAATATTTTGTATAACAGATTCCAGAGGTCACTTTTTTCTAAACAAGGGTAAACAGTTGATAACATGTGGGTTCATTTACAACACAGGCAACCAAAATTCCATCTCCAGCTACCACTCCCTTGCTAACTGGTCACTGAATGAGCAGTTAGTTACTGTCTCAGGACAACTTCCTTTTGCTGCTTTAGCTTTCCTAGTGCAGTGTTCCTCTGAGTAAAATGGGAATTAAGATGAAAGTGACATCACCAAGTCTACTGAACCTGAATATAGACCCAAAACTGTGAGTACTGTATCTTCAAGGCCATTGGGGGTTCTTTTCTTTTCTTTTTAAGACAGCACCTAATCTAGATTATTCTGAAACTCAGGATCTTCCTGTCCCAACCTCAGCTCCTAGGATCACAGGGACCGACCACAGGGAGCCTTCCAGACAACTGGTCTACTTCTCTGTAGAGCAGTGTAAGGAGCCACAGAGCCTTACAATGCTCATGAAATGAAGGCACACCCACAGTAAGGAAATCACTGTTAAAGAACCCCTCACAAGCTGCAGCTGTGAAACTGGTTAGTGTTTGCTGGTGGGCGGGGCAGGCCTGGGGAATCGAATCCAAGGGCTAATGACTGCTAAGCAAGACCTCTACCACTGAGCTCCCAACCCCAGTGCTAACTGAAGTTTTCTAAAGAGGGAAGAAGCTAAAGCCACTTCTATTCCTTGCCTCTCTCCGGTTGTACCAATGACTCTAAACCGAGTCTTGCTGATTTACATCACTAACATGAAAAATAAGAGCAACCCAGCGCTCCCCTGCTCATCCCGCGTTCTGTCATATCTCCCGAATTACTCAGAGTTGGTAGAAGCTCTGGTGTACCACGTTCTATGAGCAGTTCGCTCTATTCTGTCGTGATGTAACTTCAATGGAAAAGCGGTCACATTCTAAATGGTTTGAAACATAACATTCATCAAACTACAAAGGGATTATCACAGCTGTCAGCAGCAAATATGCCAAAAAGGATGTAAGAAACAAATTACTCTGAATCTACTCTCTAGCATGTGCATATAAAAATCCACAACGGTCTCAGATGAAAGGCGATCTAGACACTTCTATTATAAGGAATTGGTTTTATCATGCCTACAGGTTAAGGGGTAGAACTATGTCTAACTACACCCCCGTGTCTGCATATATACACTTGAGCCCGTATTTTAGCTCCGTATTTGAGGTTTTTAGGTATGGCCAGGACTAGGGGGGCTCTGGGATTAGGCAGCTTTAAGAACATCAGCAAAAGCTTCACTATCAAAAGAAAGAAAACAAAAATAAAGAGGCACTGTGTTTCATCCTCCTCTGTATTAAAATGACCCGGAAGAAGACATCAAAACATAATGAAGACAAGACAGCCCTTCGGATGCAGAACCAGCCAGCTTGCTCTGACAGTCTTTCCCAGGGATACTCAAAAGATAACCTGAAGTAAACCTGTAGTTTACTCTCCTGTGTGTGGCAAAGTTCCTGTCTCAACACTGAAAGTTATTCTACATTGGACAGATCAAAAGGCTAGCGCTCTGACACCCAACTGCTCCATCAGTGAACATTTTTCTCACACACTTCAATCTCTTCAATCACCTGACCAATCAGCTGAGAAAAAAAATTCAGTATGTGAATGATATGCATTCATGGCTACAACTAAAACTGAGCCAGCCTTTGGATGGTTCTGTGCTCAAGCAAGAAGTTTTGACTATCCAAGTTCTCCTTCCAAGAGGTTCTTTTCTCTCAGCGAGCGAGCTCTCCACGCAGGCAGCCTGCCCACTTGCACCACTCTGAAACCCGTTTCCAGTCTCTTACAGCGATCCAAGATCCGTCTGTCTTTGGTCACCCACTATTTGAAAGAGTCCTTGTTTGTGGGGAGAAAAGGAAGGAAGAAATCAAGAGCTGATGTCTGCCTTGTAGGAAATGGCTGCCAAGTCAGGACAGCCTGTGAGAGGGAAAGGCAAGAGAAACCACACAACCGAGACCTCTACTGTGGTCTTTGGCCAGCACACCGAATTCAGAAGCAGATTTTACGCATTGAAAGCCCATGTACTCTTAAGGCTTGAGATGTGAAACACACTTTACAATGCACAGTCCACTTGACTGGGAGACCCAGTATAATTGGCTGTTTCTGGTAAATAGAACATTCTGGAATGTGTAAAATTGTAGATTATTTTATGCAAATAAAGATGGCGTTCATCTGCCTGTGCAGTAAGGAAAAGAATATCAAATTTATTTTCCTCATTCTACAACCTATAACGAATCACTTTCACATCAAGTAAAATTATTTCCAGAAGTTCATACTTTGAGTGCAATTTTTGAAAACCAAGTCAGATTTTACTGCTGTGATCCAAATTAAAAACAACCCTTCACTGAGCAAATGTTAATGAAAACTGAAATACTTACACACCACAATCAGCTAAGAATAGAATGAATAAATAGATATGGTGAAAGGAAGCCAAAAAGCTTTGTTCTTTAAGTGAACTGGAGCCCAAGGAAACTGGCAGTCATTCACAGGGCTACCAGACCAACCCTTCAAACTACCTGCAAATGCCAGCTTAGAGCACTGATACGGCCTGGCATGCTGCTGCAGACCTACAATCTGAACATGCTGGAGACTGAGGCAGGTGGATCAGTGTTGAAGGGTCTCCTGGGCACAGGTAGGTAGGAAGGTAGGTATATAGATAATATAGATAGATAGATATTTGTATTTTTCACAAAGCAAAATAAAACATAGGAACAAAAGCAGAAATGGGGTACTAAATATCCTTCCAACAATCTAAAAGTTATTCTGACAAGTACCTCAGATTAACTACTTATTTGTATTTAGATTTCCAGGAAATCTTTTTCCAAACACATCAGAAAGCTTAGCAGGCCAGGCAGAGTGATGGAGGCTGTGTTACACACTGATACTTCGTTTATACTATGTATCACACAATGTAGTAAAGTTGGAGACCGCACAGGACTCCTTGAACTGGCTCTAATTAGAATCTTCAGCAAACCCAAGTTTCTGATGCTCAGCCTCCTAGGCTTTCGTCTCATTCTCCAAATAACAAGATCCCAGCTACTTCATCCTAACTTGCTCCTGTGAACCGCAAGCCATTGTCTCCCCTGCCTCGGCTGTGACCTCTTCAGATCTACACATCCTATTACTCAGCCACGTAAAAAGTCAATTAATGTATCCCTTACTAGGAAGCCTTTCCCAGCTGGGGAGTGACTTCCAGGAATACGGCTCAGCACTGTACACATCCCAACAGCCCTGGATGGTTCAGACTGGGCTGTGGTCTGTAACCTGCTTTTTTGTTTAACAGCTGCAATAAACATCCCTGTGCCTAAAACTGTCAGAGAAAGGACTTGAAAGGGAAACACCACTAACGTTCTCACTCGGGTCGTTAGGTGGGGTGGGCCGGAAATCACATGTACAAGGACAGAAGAAAGAAGGCTGAATCGCCGATAAGCATCATCATTGAGCCGAAAGAACTTAACATCCGTGACAATTAAAGGGAAAGGAAATTTAACCAAAATTTGCTACATCGGATGAATGAAGCTGGGTTCTCTACCAAAAGCAAGGTTACTACAATGAAGAATCATTTCCCTACTGAGAACACGGGCTAAAAGCAGAGAGAAGCCTGCCGAGAGCCAGGAAGGGAAAGAACCCTCTAAGCCTCAGACTGACCAGAGTCACAAGTCCTTGATAGCGCAGACACACTCAGGCTACAGAAAATAAAGCAAGCAAGCTCTGGGCAAGCCTCGAGTCGACACATTAATGTATGTCTACTCTAAATTAAAACAAAGGATGGCTTCACAAAATCATTCTTTCTGATCTCATTTCCACTATAAAATTGTAATCCTTATCGGGCAGGGCTTCCCAGCCCAACAGGAAAAAGGCAGTTTTTCCATATTTTACTAACATAAATTGGTAGGAGGAAGAGACTGGCCTCCCCATACCCCTCCACCCCAGTAAGTTACAGATTCATTTCAGCTTAGCTAAAGCTCAGTCAGGGTTTTGAGTTCTCATAAGTACTTTTTGTTCCATCCATTACAGGCAGGTTAGAATCAGCCCTCCTCACTCAGACCTGAGAAAATGTCAACAGCCCTGGGAGTTTCCCACCAACAAATGCCCAGAAGGAACCTTCAAACTCACTAATCAGGACCCTTCTCAACACCAGATGCTTCTTTGGGCTTTGAGTTTATTTTCTTCCCTTCCTAAAGACAGCACTTGGGGAGTGGGGGGTGGGGAGGAGGTGGCAAGGCTGAAACATTACAACCACGTGGCCAACCAGTAGCCCCACCCTCTCCTCTGCCGGTGTCTAATCCCAGCAGACAAGGGTACCAATACCCTTTCTGTGCTTTCCGACCACTTCCCGCTAAGGTCCCCCTAAGAGTCATTGGCCTTACCCTTTAATGAAACCTCCTTGTTGCAAAGGAATAAATTCTCCTCTGGAGCACAGAGGAGCAGAAAGAGTTCGGGAATTCTCCCACTCGCATCTGCCTCATGCTATCATCTAGGAGTCTTGCTGAGCCCGCAAAAGAGGCTGAGGCTGTGGACACGGGGCACAGTCGGGGCAGGCTGCCATCCTCCTCATTAAAACCCATCCAGTTGAAATGACAAACACAAATAGCTGTCATTTTCAAACCAGTATGGGGGACATCTTATCACAGCACAGAAAACTTGCAACTTAAGTTCCAAACAGAAGGGGGGGGGGGCAGCCACAGAGGGAGCGAGATGACTGCACGTGTACATTGGAAAGCTGACACACACTCCTCAAACTTATATTTGAAAAAAAAATTTAACCAGTGCATTTTGTACTTCTTATTAGAAAGCATTTGGGGGATACATTTGGGGTTCTTGCTGATATTGTTGGTTTCCTATTTGGGGAAAGGAAAAGCTATTCTGGTTGAATGAATGAATGACTAATTTAGAGTTTTTGAAACAGGCTCAAGTAGGTCAGACCCACTGATTAACTCAGGGTGGCCTTAAATTCCTTATCTTCCTCCCTCCACCTCCCAAAGTCTGGGATCACAGGGGTGTGTCAGTGTACCTGACCCAGAAAAGCTATCTTTACTTACGTATGTATTTATAACCTGTTTGTAGACAGTGTGCAGTATCCCTGTCCCCATGCATGTGTTCCCACACACCCACATATGTGTACACAGGGCCGAGGCTAACACTCAGCATCTTCTTCATCTCTCCTCCCTTTCTCCACAGAGGCAAGGTCCTCCACAGAACCTCTGAGCTTGTCTATGGCTTGCTAGCTCAACAGTTCCGGCTGGTCCCGCTCCAGCACCCCATGCTCAACCTGCAGAGCTCTCTCTGGGGTTAGGGGTGTCCACATCGCCCACACGCGGTGTGCGGGCACTTTTTTGTTGTTGTTTGTTAGCTGAATACCCAAATATGGGCATCAAGACTACAAGAAAAGTCGGAGAAAGGCCCAATTGGTAATCCTTATAAGAATACAAGCTAAGCCGGGCGTGGTGACGCACGCCTTTAATCCCAGCACTCGGGAGGCAGAGGCAGGTGGATTTCTAAATTCAAGGCCAGCCTGGTCTACAGAGTGAGTTCCAGGACAGCCAGGGCTATACAGAGAAACCCTGTCTCGAAAAAAAAGAAAAACAAACAAAAAAAAAAGAATACAAGCTTGCTGCTAGGATGGCCCAATCCCAGCCTCCTTCGCTATCTTGCTGAATTTACACAGCTGCTTCCGAGGAAGAGCTAACATGCCCACCAAGGTTGAGAGGGAAGCTTGACCTTGACCGCAACCCACAGACCCACATAAGCAGGTTCTTACTGAGCAACTTCTAGTTGTCACGCACTGGAGAGTAAGAGAAAAGCTCATCTCATCCAATGGGAGATCACACTCCAGGTCAAAAACAAGGTAGGTGCATAAACAGCCATGATGGCCTAGGAAAATAAATAAGTAGACAAATGAAAATTAAGTCAAACCTGATGGACAAACTGCATAGTTTAAAGTGAGAAACGTACAGGCTGTTCCAGGGTAGGAGCCAGCAGGCTGGGAAACACACCCACAGTCTAAAGTCACAAGGTCCAGTAAGGAAGTGGACCGAATAAACGTACCGCCTGTGCTCTAATATAACTTACTTTCAAATGAAAAATGTAAACAATGTCATTTTGTGATTATGAAAGTCCTGGAAACCCAGAAGAATAATGAGTTGATTTTCAAAATGTTTACATGAGCAAAGCTAACATCCCTTAGGTAATGATAACTATGTATTAACTTAATTTTTAGTATTTCCAGTTGAGCTACCTTAATTTTACCCATTTATGTTGCTATTTAAAGCACTAACAATTACATGTTATAAATTAACAAATTATTCCAGACTGATAAATCTCATGAATCAAACTACCTGGGAAGTGGCTTCTAAGTCAGAAAAACAAACATAAACATTTTCTCCTATATAATTAGCAATGTGCCTTAATTATCATAGAAGGAGTTGGTAGTCAAATTCCCTCTTGGCCTGTGTCTACAACCCTAAGTGAAATTCCAGCAACCAGGCCTGCTGGATGTTACTACAGCCCATCACCATCAGAGGTTTCTCTGAGGTGATGAGGTATTCTGAAAGAAGCATCCAAATGATCTTTAAAAAAAAGAAAGAAAAAAAAAAGTAACTTAAAAGATATCTACTAGCCGGGCGTGGTGGCACACACCCTTGATCCCAGCACTTGGGAGGCAGAGGCAGGCAGATTTCTGGGTTTGAGGCCAGCCTGGTCTACAAAGTGAGTTCCAGGACACCCAAGACTTCACAGAGAAACCCTGTCTCAAAAAAACAAAAAAACAAACAAACAAACAAAAAAGAACCTAGCGTGCTCGTTCCTGCAGGTAACTCCAGTTCCAGGAGGCTGACACAAGAAGACTGTTTCATAGTCAGAGACAGCCTGGGCTACGCTATCTCCAACAACAAAGAACAGACAAGCAAATGAACTAAAGAGAAAATAAAGCTTAAAGCTGAAAAAGAAAGATTGGTGTCCAGCACCATAGGTCTGTGATAAACTAGTAAGCAGGCTAGCTCCCCCTTGGAGACGCCATGGTTTTTATACAGCCCGTGTGAGTTTGTGATTCTTCCACACTGAAGTGGGTCATTTCAGCATTCCACCTGCTTCTCATTGGCTAATGAGGAACTCCGAGGCCTTCTGACCTTGCATTCTGAAATCAATGTTTTCCTTTTGTTTATTTCACACACTAGTTAGTCTAGTACGTTCTAAGAGAATTGTTTGAAAAATACCCAGACTGTGATTAAATTAAAACTCTATGGAGAATTAAAATACACTAGAAAATGTCAAATAGAAAATATATAAAACAAATAATTACTAAATTCTTAGAACTTCATAGTCAGAAATATATTTCATACCCAAGTAGGAAGGAAGCAACAGAGTTTCTGCATTATACTAAGATCACCTAATACCGACTTTAATGTGACATTTGAGGCTGAGATTGAGAGCACACTTAACCTGCCTCCTGGGAATTGGGACCCTTGACAAACATCTGGGTCTCTAGTTCAGCAGCTGTATGGGAGAGTGGGAAAAGTCAACAACTGTGTGTTTTCCCACTTGCAGAATTTCAGTGCAGATTTCACCCTAAGTATTATCAAGGAGAACATTAAGGGGTTTCTGCAGTGTGACTAAACTCCTGTTCCATCCGCATCTACAATTCCGTAAATAACCTGGTATGTATTCTATTCATGTAGTCTATACTCCACCTTCCCAGAAAACTAGCCGGTCATAATCAGCATGACAGGAGGGACTTCAGGAAAGAGCAAACCTGTGAGGTGAGGTCCCCTTAGGTCTCCAAGTCCCCTCCTCATGTGTATTTATCAGTGTCTACAAGGAAAACTCAAATTTATGTTTTTAAAAAAATTTCTAGGTAAGAGGAATATATAAAATGTTTCTAAATAATTAAATCCACTAAAAGTGTTACAGGATTCTGTTTGAGTCCAAATAACTGAGCAGAAAGGAGTGTTGTCTTCCAAAGCCAGAATTCCAAAAAACAATGAAGTCTAGGATAGCCTTGGCTAAGACTGTGATCCTGTTGTAAAAGTTTAAGGCAATGTCAGAAAGGAGTTTGTCAACACGTATCTTCAGAAATAAATACCAACTGTGTCATTATGAACAGTTGTTAGATAATACATTTTTAAGACATTTTTAAGTTAGGTTTGTGCTGTCCCACTCAAACAGCTGGAAGAGGCCTGAGATTTTGAGAAAAGTGGTTTTCAAACTGAAATGTAATTTCACAACCCCTGGTAAAATGCCAAATGACACACAGGGCACAATAAAGCAGCGGTGACTTACAAAAAGCAAAAAAGAGGGTTATAAAAAAACTCACAAAAACTCACTCAATGTTTAAACAACTTTACGAGTCTTCCTCATTTGGTGAGGAATCAATTAATGAATGAATATACATGGTATATACTGTAAATACTGTAATGACTTTTAAAACATTTTAATTTAGAGAACTTTGAAGGGGAAAATGCTTACTGTTAACCTCATTACACACAAGAAAAGAGGAAAAAGGTGTTCAAGTCTGATACCTGCGATCCCAACACTTGGGATGCTGGAGAGTAGGGCCAGCCTGGACTACAAAGTGAGAGCCTGGCTTGAGGGCAGGATGAGCTCCCAGTGGGTATCTTTTAGTCTCAGCAGGAAGACCACTCATACAGGGCCAGCCTGGAATACACAGTGAGACCCCACCACCACCATTCCAAAAAACCATGAAGGTGGTGTGAGAGGAAGGACCATGAGGGCTCCTGATAGTTTAGGTCTCCTGCATCTGAAGTGACGGATTGCTTCGTTCTATTTAGAAAGAGTAAAACCATCAGGTTATGTGCAGGAACCGTGCAGCCTCGTAGCAAGCATCAGATAACATCATCTGTCAAGGACCAGAGAGGTAATAGTTTAGGCTGTAAGAGTTAATAGTCTCTGTCACTACATAACCACTGTGTGGTAAAAGGTTAACCGATTAAGCATGACTAGGTAGCAAAGAGTTCAGCTTCATACAGGCTGACCCACCCTGAAGATGCACAAATTCTCGGCCCTGTAATGACCATGTGATGATCGGAGTCCACCTGCATTACCCTAACACCCCCACCCCCACCCCCACCCCACTCAGTCTGATAGCTTTAGAAAATTAATCTGAACATTCACCATGCCGGTGAGAAGAAAACCCAAACACTATTATACGGACAAGAGACAGAAGTGTCCATCTCCATACAAGCAGATCCATCTGTAAGTACCACTCACAGTGCTGGGGACAATGTTCCAGACAAGAGAACAAGGGACTTTATCATGGCAATCTTACTACTTTGTCAGCCATTGGAAAATGCAAATGCTATCAAGAGTACCCAGAGCCTCTAAAGTAAAGGGTTTGGGGGGACCCTGGGAGCTACACCTATGCATGACGGGAATGGGGGACCCTGGGAGCTACACCTATGCATGACGGGAATGGGGGACCCTGGGAGCTACACCTATGCATGACGGGAATGGGGGACCCTGGGAGCTACACCTATGCATGACGGGAATGGCTGATGGGGAAGTCGCTTCCAACACTCATGGATGGAACTGCTGGCCCTTGCCCATGAGAGACACAGGATCCGTCCCTTTTATATTGGTAAACTGCTAAATTCGAGTTTGCCAAAATTCTAAAATTTCTACGAGGTCAAATCACTAATATATAGTTACTCCAAATAACTATGAAGTCATAATGGGTATACAACGACTAGTTGAAAATGATTATTTTCAAAGTTCTTTATTCCTATATCCACAACCAACCCTTATTTTTTAGCAAATGTGACTTTCTGCAAAGGTACCGCCCACTAAGACGCAATAAACTTTAACACACAACTCATAAAAGTAACATCTCAAGCTACAACAGATACAATATGGAAAGTAAAGGAAGGCTAAACTTTTCTACAGTATTATGCACATAAGACAAAGAAGAGAGAAGATTGCAAATTCTTAATAAGAACATTATATTGTGGTAGTAGTAATCTAGGTGTCACTGGAAGTAAAGTGGATTACTGTAAATGAAAATTTAAAATGTCCTTCCCATTTTAAAGATAACACAAAATGACTTTTTTTCAAGTCTCTAGCGATAAGGATAAATTTGCCACACGTTTAAATGGTGCTTCGCTCTTCCCACCCAAGCTCATGAATTAATAATTCGGTGCCATTAATACAAGAAGATAAATGATAAAAAGGTTAAGGCGCATGGGCCAACCATACACACACACTTCTTTTAGCACAGTTAATACGTCCGTACCAATTATAGCTAAAACTTTTAAACAGTTTCCAATAGCATTTTTTTTTTACAATCTAAGTAGCAGCTTATACACACACAATTTCACAGGATACATTCCTAATAAATCTCCTGCTGGCCCCAAACAATCATTCTAGGGGATTAAAGCGCAGCAACTGTTAGCATTAATAATGCTTTGCACGCTATGTATTAAAGGAGCCTCGCTGCCACAGTCAGTCCTGGGAAAACCTTCTGGACCGGCACACTGAGTAAGGAGGAATACGACCTATACCTTCAGATTGCTAACTTACGCTAACAAAGGAATAAATTATCAGGAAAGAGTAAAAAAGGAAACACCGTGTTTGCAGTGAACTGTTGGAGTGTTTGGGCCTAGCTTACTGAGTGTGAGGAGATGTGCCCGCTGATATCAGCTCACTCTCAACATCTAAAGCCAAAGCTCCTCAGAAGTACTGTTTGAGTTCAGGAAAGATAGAACTGTGTTTTGTAGTTGTAGAGTTTTGTTTTGTTTTTAAATTTTATCCCAAATACATATATGTTATTTATATTTTTGCAATAGGAAGCTGCACCTAGGGCCTGCCTGGAAGGATGAGATTGTATTAAGTAGAAAGACAAATTGGAAATGAGAATTAAAAATTACATTAGTAAAACATCCAAACTGAGCTAAGTCCAAAAGTCCTTATTAATACTCTGCTTGGTCAAATTTATTCACTCAATAAACTGCGAATATATCTTCCACATTGATGATACTGCTAAGTTGTTATTCATACAAGATCTCTCTTCTTTCTTACATGAAAATATTTTATTCAGTCCTGGTACAGTTAGGCCAAAGCAGCCAATCAGCAGACCTCTTCTGTCTCCTGTCACCAATTCTACATCACGTTGACAGCTGGATTGGGTCAGGTGATGTCAAGTCTTTAACTAAATTCTTGGAAAGTTTTTTAACCTCCTGATAAAAATTGTCAAGTGTTTATCTTTCTTCAAACTAAGTCTCTTGAGAGTAAAACAGGCCTGGTAGTAAAAGGCCTGCGATCCAAGACTGATCAAAGATAGCAGACTGAGGCAGGCCCATAGGGGGTTCAATATCACTCTGGGTAACTCCCTGCCTCAGAACTGGGGTCAGTGGTGGGGGGGTCCTGCTGGCCAGGGGTAAGGCTAGACCTCCAAGCTCCAGCCCCACCAGCAACCCCCGACAAAACATCCTCCCTGAGTGCACACTTCCTAGGAAGGACTGAGCTGCGGATCACAGGCACCCAAGAATGCCAACAAGGACGGGGCAAGGGCAGACTCGGAAGTGCTTCTGCAGTAGGTGTGTTGAAGAAGGTGTATATCCCTGGTATATGGCTGTTCTCAGCTATAATCCTGATTGTGTGGAATGAGAAGTGAGTACACCTGTGCCTACACAGCATATGGACGACAGATTCATCAACTGTGGGGAAAACATCATCTTAAATCCATTTATCTTTCATCACACATGTAGAAGGAAAAATGGCCAGTCTCTGGATTTTCCAGTTTATAACAATCTAGCCTCTTCCATTCATCTTCTCAGACCACACTAGGCTTGCTGCTGTGGGCGTCCACACCACTTCTAACTCCTTTCTCTCCCTGCAGCCCCTCGGCCACTTGCCTTTTGCTAGAGAATATCGTTTGTCCTTTACCCAGGCTGAACACTTGGTTTCCTCTAACTGGAACTTCTGTGCCACCTCCAACAAAGACTAGGGGGGACAAGGTGATTTTTAACCATGGTACGACGATGCGCTCAGTCATATCAAAACGTATCCGAAGAATCATTCTCAGAAGCTCATGAGCTAACTGTAAACAGACCTCGTGGCTTTCTCGTCCTTCACTTCATAAAGTGCCAGATACCATTCATAATGCCTGGCAGGAAGCAAACCCACGGTAAACACCCTGGAAGCGAAGGCAAAGAGCCAAGGGCAGAAGGAAGGTGAAGGAAGGAACTGAAGCATAGATGCGCTGTGCAGGATCAGGGGCCATAAAGAAAGTCAGTGGGGTCAGATGCTCACAGGTACAATAGAGACAAATTTCAATCTGAAGTAGAAACAATTTTACAGAGAGCTTCCAAAACAGTGGATTTTCCCCATGGGCAGGCCTATTTCTCAATGAAACACTGAGGAATATGCATGAAACAAAACAGAAATGAGTGTTTTGTCAGAAAGATGAACTTATTGATATCATATAAATTATCATCTTATCGTTCTCAGCATCAACAGCAGTCAGACAAACCCCTCCAGAGGAAAAATTAGAACTGCTGTGTCTCCTCAACTGTAGGCTGAGCAAACAGAGGCACCAAATTATGACTCACACAAAGCCTGCAGCTCTAGTCCAAGCCAGAGGGATCATCCTGAACAACTTTAAAATGCTTACTTAGAACAACAATAGTACACACACACTCACACGAACACACACACATGCATATCCCTCACAATTTACAATTTAGAATTAAAGTATGTGAAATTTATGAAGCTGCTAATATTAAATCTTCGAGTTTTGTTTTTAGATAAAAACTGAAAATTGCATAAATGAACAGATTAGACACCTGTGTTGCAAAGTGCACCCTAAAAATCTTGATGATTTTGTTTCTATTGCAAATCTCTTAAAGCTTCCACTCCCAAATATTCAATAGATGGGAAAATCACTGCTTCTATGAGTAGAGCAAGTCTTAACACTGACATATCTTTGAATAGGGGTAGCATATAGGTTAGAATGTCTCCATTCTAAGTAAAAATGTGGGTCAATGGCATAGTGCTTGAGTAGCAGGAACAAGGCCTGAGTCGACTGCTAACCCAGAAGGAAGAATGAAAGAAAAAACACAAATGCAAGACCAATCACTAATCCAGTTCAGCCACCGCTCCTGGGCCACCCCGCTTCTGAAGGACCTAGAGGTAAACGCCACCGCCGTGTGCAAGGATCCCGTCATCAGCTGCTCTGAGATGCGCACACTGTGGAACGTTGCCCTTTAGTCAAAAGCTGCGGCTACTTTGGAATCAGACCAGCGTTTGCAAGCTAATTATCTGTAATACATAAATTCAACATTGACAATAAGCCTAGGCAACTCATTTACAAAGAGATACATAGGTATTAAATATGAAATTTAACAGGTTTTAATAATCAGACTCTGTAAATGGTCTAATATGTGCGTCTGCCCTAATTTGGTTAAGGAGTGTTTCTCAGGAAGCACTTTTTAAACTAAACTCGAAGGCATTTATGTGGCATTTCACTAAATTAAAATCCTGAAATCCTACAGCCTTATGTACAAATTTAGACTTTATTAATACTTTAAATCAAGCCATAGCTATTATTCAGTTTCATCTAACACAATTTGCAGTAGACTTCAGCTGCGAAAGCAAGAACTCAATGAGGCTCTAATCATATTTTAATATAAGGCACTTTGGAAGGCAGGGAACCACCCTCCTGTCGCCCTCAAAAAAAAAAAAATCAAAAAACCCTATCATTTCACAATTAAAATACAAAGCTAACCCACTGGGGATGTACCCTCACCCACTGAAGGAATTAGCTGTGGACAAATAGCTCTTTGCATTCCACAACATGCTGATGCCAAAAAACGTGGCCACCTGTGTTAGCATCTCACATAAAATTAAACGCCTTTGTTCCACATGCTGCTAGAGGACTCAGTAGTAGCAGGGTTTGACAACAGCCTCAGAACAGACGGACTGTAATATTATGAAAACATTTCTTTATATGCTTTACCTCACAAACATGACGAACATCATTTTTTTTACAAATGACGTTTTTAGTTTCCACAACCCACTAACGACAATGAAAGTCCCCCTTCCACACCAACAGGAATGTACAGTTCACCCCACAACCCACTAAAGACAATGACGTCCCCCTTCCACACCAACAGGATGTACAGTTCACCCCTTTACTTCATGCTGATTACCTTCTATCTTGTCCCCAGCTTGACTGATCCTTTCTGAAGGAAAGAGAAGCAAGTCCACAGACCAGGCCCTCTGACAACATTCCCTATACTAACTCTCTTTTGGAGACATTAATAGGTGGGAGGGTCCTGATCCTGGGGACGATACGGGGCAAGGCATGCTGGGAGTAGAGATGCTGGAGCTATGCGTGAAGGTCAGGAAGAATCTGCTTTCATGCCTCCTACATGGCAACTCCACCACATCACAAAGTGAACACTGCCCTTTTGTACTTAAGTAACAAGAAAGGGTGGAGCAAAATGGTCCAACATTTCAGGTAGCAAGCAACAACAATACTTCCTGTTTTCAATATTAGACCTTAAATTTTCACATGGTAGTTACTGGGTTATCAGCTAAGCTACCTGAACTAGGAAACCTATAATAAAAAAGGGAGGGAGGAAGAGAGAAGGAAAAAAGTCAAGGAGGAAGAAATTAAGGGAAGGAGAGAGAGGAAGGGAAGGAGGGAGAGGGGAGTTCAGAGAGAGAGAAAGAGAAAGAGAGAGGGTTCAGAGATAGGGGTGCAGAGAAAGACACCAAGACACACACAGAGTCTTCGAATGGGATGGGAGGAGAGACCTTAGCCTTGAGCAGAAAGGAGAAAAGAAGGGGAATCTGGCCAAAACAAAACAAAATCTGAAAGATAAAAAACGGTTGCCAAAAGACAGGGGCTCCCTGAACAATGGAACCAGCATTCACCAGCCTTCATCTACATCAAAGTCAGCTATGGGAAGCATTTATTCAGGGCGATCTGAGTTTGGAAGTCCATCTTAACAGACTGCATCACAACATCATGTCTAGAAGCAAGCCAACTTTGAGATACGCCCAGAGCACCCAAGATCACATGCCTACTCTACTGTTAGCATCCCTGTATCAGTGGCCATCCTGAGCTAGCTAGCTTGTGAACCTAATTATCATCTTGACACTCAACAATATTCGCTTTCTACACAAAGTACAATGATCAATCTTGTCCCTCTGCAGAAACAAAACTGAGGCTTGGGTACAGCTCAGTGGTACATACAGCTTTAGTCTAGCAAGGATGAGACCTGCTGGGTTAACTCCTGCCAAAGGGAGCCCCTGAGAGCCCGGCTCTGGTTGAGGCTGCTCTGAGTCCACCTATCACTGATGGGCTGAGTATAGCCTGGCTGTGGTTCAGTTAACACATGACAAAGGTCCACCAGTCAAACTGAGTATTACTGCTGCCTAGCATTGGAACTGACTTCTCTGTTTCTTGTGGGTTTGAGACAGTCTGTATAACATGCTGTCCTGGAACTCCTGGCAATCCTCTTGCCTCTTCCTACTAAGAGTATATATAGGCATAAACCATCACAGAAGCTTTGACATTCCACCAAGTGTTACTCACTCTTATAAAGAATGAAAATTAGTAGAGAACACTTCCTACTTTTTAATATGTATATTTAATTAATTATATTTAATTCAATAAATGTATAACATTGGGAGTTTATGATAATAAAAGAGAAAGATTAACTCAGTAAAGAGTCATTGCAATGAATTAAAAAACAAATATTCAGAGGCAGATACTTCTATACTTCCTGTAAGTAGACAGACTTGTAACTAAGGAAACTTATGAATAATGACTTTTAAGTTATTTATTCACAGACTTCTAAAGACAGAAAGAGCAGAACAATGACAAACATCTCAATGTATCTATCCCTGATAAAGTAGAAATTTGTTTGAAATAGATTACAAAGCTCATGACTATCGAGACTCTCATAAATCAATTAAATGATTGGAAATCTAAACTTAGAGCCTAAAAAACTATACAATGTCTCATTTCACAGGAACATTTGGAAAACATGCTACTTAAGCACAAAGCAGTTCACCCCACAAACACTTCTAGGGATAGGAATAAAGGAAGGAAAATCTATTTTTGCATAAATATCTCATTAAAAATACACATGCTGAGATTGGGGACGTGGCCCAAGTGTGGAGTGCTTGCCTACCATGCATGTATGAGGCCTTGGGTCACATCCTCCAGCATCTCAGTAAGTTAAGTCCACCTGCACGTTAGGTTGCGTTTAGTCTATGCTCTTCTGCTTCCTTTTCCACCCTTCTAAGTATTACAAGAAACAGGAAAACGTCTCTCCCTATGGCAGGGGTATGGTTAGAACCTTGGTCCTGGTGATTCCTCACGTCTTTACCTAGTTGATCACACCCAATTATTACAATGTCTGCCTGTCTTCACTGCCTCTCAGCACGACTATCCCCCATCCACAGCCTCTAATTACAATTCCATCCCTTCCAATAGATTGTCTCTCTATTTCGTGGCTACACCACATCAGAAACTAGCAATTCAACATACTATTCTCTCAACTGAGACTATAAACAGTCATGGTCTACATAATCTTAGCGGAGCAAGCTCTTCCCACGTGCATCGCAAGCTAACGGCCCAAGTCCAGCTTCCTCCACTTTCTGTGGAAGTATTCTGGGGAAGGGTTTGAACAGACAGTGTTCAAACACATTCCTACCTCAAAACAGCCTATATCCTGCAGTACTTCTCTGGCACGCCTGAAATTTTAGATCTTTCCACACCACTCCTTCTGAACATACTCTTGGCATTCTCCACGGCTTTCCTCTATACTTCCTCTGGTCACGTCCTCACAATGTTCAAAGATCCTGTTTCTCCCCTAAACACAGTGAACCCAAACCTCACACAGTAGTGCCTTTCTTCAGGAAGGGCCTTAAAAAAGGTCTGTGCATCTGAAACAAACATAGCGCAAGCCTACCGATTAACAAGATGAAATATATTTACGAGGGGTCTTGTTCTTGGAAAAGTTAAAACACAGTATTTTAAAAGACAGACTTGAAGACCAACGCAAGCAAATGCATATTTTTGGTCTGGTAATTTGGGCCAACTTGGTACCAGAAATTGTGTCAAATTTTTGAACCCACACGTGTGGCCACAATAACCTCTGTGGTATTACAGTGAACCAAAAATAACATCCTCAAGGTGAAATCCAAGTCACGGCAAATCCTCTGGATTATTAAAGCAAACCCCAGCCCTTGCCTGCCACTCACACCAACACCAACCAAGACAGTCGCTCCAAACTGGAAGAGGGTAGCCTACTTTGATTACAACTTTGGCCACACATCAGTTAAATATAAATTGCATTTGGAGAAGCCGTTGAAAATACTTCTTGTGACATCAAAATTTCCTAGTTGTGGACACGTTGATATGGTTTCTTGAAACTGGGAGAGAAAAGTCATAAGAAAATGGCAAAAGCTGAATTATTCAAAATTGGTAATATCTTGCAGCCTGAGGAGACTAAACTGTGAAAGAGAGAGGGCGGCTGCCAAGTTTCATGACCATCCTTGATCCCTGTTATGTCCGGGTAAGGTGTCAGCTGAGGAATCAATAAAATCAACAGTCTTATATGCAAAACAATTTCAAAGGCGAGAAGAGGTCCCATTCAGGTAAATAAGCAATCAGGATATCTGTTCTACATCTTGGAAGAACAGGATAAGTTTCTGTTTTTATTCCTAGCTGTGAATGATACCTGCTCTTTTCCGTTCAATCTGGAAGGTCTACATGTATTATTAGAGCAAAAGCGCACTGCTCTAGGTAGCTTGTGCGCATGTGATACCTGGGGTGCTCAGCCATCTCCAAACTTAAAACTCAGGTACAGTGAACTAACGTGTACTAAATTTGTAACTGTCTGAAAGTGTAAAAATGAAGGATCCCACTTTTGAATCTGCCTCTGCCCTGCTGCACAGGTGACCTGAAAATTTTTCATCTCGCTTTTTCACGTCTATGTTTCACTTTGGGCTCTGTCTGGGACTGAACCCGGGGCCTCGAGCATGCTAGGCACACCTGATCTATAACCCTAGCTCTCCCTTTGAAAAAAACTATATATTAAAATGATGAAAAATATTAAAACTTTCATAATTGCTTGGTTTTAAAAGAGCCAATTTCACAAACAACGAGTCAACATTAGGAGACTAATTAATGGACCTAACGACTCAGAGAGGCCTCGGTGCGTTGCAAAGTTACCCTTACTAAGGAGAACTAATGAACTGGTAGCTACTAGCTCAATCTATACACTGCTTTGTGTGACATTTCCTAGTATTTTCAGTTGGACTCTCTGCATCTTTAATGATGGATCTATTACAGCTCCCTACCCAAAGGCCTGTCTGTGCTCCAAATTCCATATGCTTTTTAAATCTTCGCCAATTTTCTTCTTAGTAAATAAATATAAATTAATGACAGCAAAATGCAGGTGCCACATAATTTCATCAGATTTGCAGGGTCTGACAGAAAACGGTACCTGATAGGAAAATTGAGATCTTAAGAATGCACTAATTTACAGATTAAGTAAGGGACAGTGGATCCTGGTTGTAGCCAAAGACTGAGATGAGCAACCGTGCTAACTCCTAGCCAGATGCACTGAAACTTTTGATTTGTCACAAATTGGAATGGAAATAACCAAAATAAATCAAAGGCATCAACTGTGTACAGTGCACCCTCCTCCACCCCAACCCTCGAGTGTAAAATAGCTTCCCTGTGCCTCTAAAACCCCACCGCCACTCACAGACACTGAAGGTGGCAGGGCACACACAGCCCTCAAACCTTTAAAGAGCTTCAATGGAAACTTTTATTTCTTTTCAGAAAACAGAAACAAAAATCAATAATAATAATAATAATAATAAAAGATGTGGTAAAAAGGTTTACTTTTGCAGGCTGATAAAGCCATTCCCGGTTAACATCGAGTCATTGTCATACTTAGCACTAAGAGAAACCTTTCACAAGAGTTTAATAATGTCAGACATGGGGGTGGGGGTTGGGACTTGTGTAGTAACCAGGGAGGACATCGGAAGTCACAGGAGAACAATGTGCATGTCACCGAGATGAAACTGTGACAAGTCAAGCCCTGCTAGTAGTTACGGCACATTTTACTCTTTGGAGGGTGGTGTCCAATAGCAGAAATTACTTTGGAATGAAATGAAAATATTTTTTGGATTAATGATTTTTATTTCTGTCTATGTGCGAGTCTATTGGGTTTGTGTGTCCCACGTGCATGCAGATGCCCTCGAAGCCCAGAGGCATGAGGCCCCTGTACCTGGCACTACAGCCATTTCTCCAACCCCCAGAGGAAAAAAAAAATTGAGAAAGAATAAAACCATCAGCAATTCTGTGGGAATAAAGAATATCAATTTATCAAAAAGCCATTTTGACTAAATAATAATAATAAAAAAGCTATTCTGTATGAGGACATGCTCAAAGTATCAAAGCAATATATAAAATACTTTAAAAATGTTAAGAATAGTGAGTCCTGAAGTATCCTGATACTAGTGGGCCAGTTTTAAGTGCATAAATGACTAAAGGAACTAGTCTAAGTTTTTCTTTACAAACAGTCAATATTGCTTAATAAAATACACTAATACTGTGCTTCTAATTTATTTTTAATTCAACACTAACGCCATGGCGATATGAGTACAATATGCCCGAAACTGCCCCTCTGATTGTCATAGAATTAACACGCATCAGTGGGAAAGAGACCACGGTGCATGGACTCTATAATATCTTCAGTATTGGTTTTGGTTTGCTTGCCTTGGCTTTTTTACAAGAGGGGTCTTGCTCTGTAGCCCAGGCTGGCCTCAAAGTCATGGCAATTCTCCAGCCCTCAGTCTCACCATTCTTAAAATTCTTCAAATATTTAAGCAATAGATGTACTATAAATTATTTAGTTAAGTACTGTTTTAAACAGCTCAAATTCCTAATTCTCTGGGATTTCAGAACTATGCAAAGTATTAAAAATCAATCCCAAGTATTTTGAACTGTGCAGAATTTAAAAGTGAGCTCTGGGCCACCGAGAAGGATCAGAAGGTCACTGCGCTCACTGCCACTCCTGGTGACATGAGTTAGATTCCCAGAACCCCCAGTGTGTAAGAAAAGGGCCCCATCTTAAAGGCCAAACTTGTACCCCTCTACATGTGTGCCACGGTGCTTGCACACATGTGCACACATGCAAACACACACACAATATTGTTAAAAAACTGTTGCAGGAATAAGATACTTAAGTTTTGTTCTTGTGAGGGTTTTTTTTAATGTAATAGTAACTGAAACAAATTAAATTATTCTCATTTTCTGGTTTCATTTACAGGTTCCTAGGATGAAACTTTAAATAAACTACATCCAACAATTTTGCCATCAACATCTGCAGTGTAATAAAATATAAAGCATGCTTTTACAAGAATAATAATGAGTTATTTCTTTGCAGTGGATCCAGAATTCCTCAGTCTCTAAGCTATCAAGTGGGCACACTGGACAACTATGCATTTAAAACACAAAGTGCAGACATGATACGCAGCCACCATGCTAATTCGTAATTGTGTCACCCCATTTATATAAATACTATGTCATCATAATTCCATAAAATGTCTTATAAGCAATAATCAAGGCTAAATTTTAATGGAAGTTATAATCAGAGAAAAGTGGTTTTAGAATGTATTGCTAATATCATAATGTGTTACAGCTGTTATCCTAAATCCCAGAGGTAAAGCAAAGATTGTCTTCAAATAATTCAAATAATTTCCGTGGGCCAGGTATTAATGCTTCACACCAGGTCGGTCCTGCTAAGGGATCGCAGCAGCTTTGTCATAACGCCCACATAGGTCCTAAAATGACTGCACAGGGATTTTCTTTGCATCTGGGCTAATCTTTTATTGAGGGGCCTGGCATAAGCAATAGGAACCTCTGCTTTGATTAATACTTTGTCCAAATATAGATGCCTTAAAATCAAGCACGACTTAAGGAGTCAAAAATACAAATTAATTCTCTGGATCTATAACATAAAATTCTGTTATTAAAGAATTTCACTGCATTTATTCTCTTTCTTAAATTAAATAACAAACAGGAGTCTCCCAATCACATTAACATTAACACACTTAAGCCACACAGACAGAGTTAGACATAAAGCATCAGTGTTCATATTTTGAATTTTTGATATTTCCTTAGATGTGTTTGATTTTATATAAAGGCCAAACTAAAATGCTTTCAATGACTGGAGGAAAAATGTGAAATTTTCAATTTCATTCTTTATTTTAAAATGCAGAAATCTGATATGCTATTGGCCTTAACCTGTTCACTCTTGAATGAACAGGCTTGAATTGGCAGTATTATGTGAGCTCCATAAAAATCTAACAAAGTGCACATAAATAAAAAGTATTCTTTACACCTTTGTTAGACTTAAACTTGAGAAAAATCTGTGACAGGGACAAAAGGAATTCCCTTGAAACAATCAGAATAACAGTCTTGCTATTTTATTGTTAAAAAATTGTTAACTTTAAAAGCTTAGAGACATGAGAGAATTGTAAATATTTTTTTCGCTTTTTTTTCTCACGTAGTTATGAAAACATCCAGGTTCATAACTTCTCATTCCTGTGTTCCCTGAACCCACCAGCAAGTCTGGGATTACTATTTAGGGTTCAGTTTCAGCCCCTATGCACAATACTTGACATAATATTTGACTCATGATTTAAGGATGAGCAAAACCAGTTGTTTTTTTTTAATAAACACCTTCCAAATTTTATAATCCCTTAGTAAGTTACTTCAACAGTATGCTCAGTCATTACTTATTTGCGAGCATTATTTTTAAGTAAGAGTCTATTCATAATATATCTTACTTTAAAAATAAACAGTCTGCTCAAATAAACTCAGGACCCACACATACATATTCACTCTTAAATCATCAATTTGCAAACGAGCATGAGATACATCATGAATTGATATTCTTCAAGAATATATGATAAGGTTATCTGAGAATTTACAAAGACTGTCAGGGCTGCTTCAAACTGCAAAGGGCAGCCATCTAGTCCTTCTACAATCATTCCCAATATAGTTAGCAACCAGCAGTATTTCTCCAAGAACATTTTTGAAAACATTTTGCAATGGACTCAGTTTTCATTAGGCTGAGGGGGGAAAACAGCAGTGAAATAAACGTCCTACGTTTAAATTTAAGACAATCCAAGCGGCACTTACCCTGGCTGTGCCTTTCCAATAACATCACAGAAGTTATGCACTCTGGGACAGCCCCAGCGCCTCGCCTCACAGTTTTTCTGGAATGAATTCTGCAGTAACCCTTACCTCGCTGTGAGGAAAGCTGAGGCATGATCAGGGAGAGGGTAATGAACTGTACTGGTGAGCGTCACTTCCCAGTGCCTACCCACCCACCGGGATGAGAAATGTCCCTGCGTGGCATTATTTAAGACAATGACAAAATCTTGGCAGTAAGGAATGCCTGTCAAGAGCGCCATTGAGAAGGAGGACGTGGTGCTTGTGTGAAGCATGGTACAGTAATCCTGTAGAAGAATAATTGCTGTTGCTAACAGTCTTACCCTGTTAGGAGAAGGCTCCGCAGAGCTGTGCCACAGACTTGTTGAGATAACGCAGAGTGTAATACTGACACAAAAGCCCACGTCAGTGCCAAGAATCTCTCTATTACACCGTTTTTCTCACCTGCAGGGAAATGTTCTGTATACCAGCAACAATCTGACGCCTCGCATTAGGTAAAGATTAGCTAATGAAATAATATATTCAATACAGTGTTTCATTAAGAATCAAAGCCCTTTAAAATACAAACTAAGTATGTTTGTCACACCAATTAGGCAAGGGAAAGAGACTATTGCCTCTCTCTTCAAGAATACATAAGTGGGTAACCCTTTTGCGTATCCGTAACAAGCAATTTCTCAAATGTGACTTCACCAAAACGTAAAAACGGACACTGGCATTTTCAGTAGAATGGGGTACTGTCAAGCAAATGTATGCAGGCGGCGTAAAACAACGAAAGTGACCTGCGTGCTTACTGCCCTGATTGTCAAAATGCCCATGTCTAGAGTTAAAATAGTTCTGCATATTGAGCTGAGAAGTCTGAGGAACTCCATGGGCACTGTTAAGGAAAAGAGCCGATTTCAACCACGCCCTACCTGTCCCGCTGCATTCATGGTCTTCCGAGTTATCAACAGCCCTCCTCAAACCTTCCTGTAAGGTCCTCACTGATGGTCACCTTGTCTAAGTGTCACCCAACTGAGCTGCTCACTATGACAAGCACAAGTCTTTAATCTGAAGTGACCAAGTCTTTGTTTCTGAAACAAGAACAGAGTCATCTAATTAAATCTACTGAGGAAGCGCACCGGCTGAAAAGGGATACAATGTGCTACTGAGGAAGCGCACCGGCTGGAAAGGGATACAATGTGATACTGAGTGTTTACTGGTTGTTTAATAATATTTTATATAACATGGGAAAGTCCCTAAAACATTGTCATCTCTTAATGGTTATAGTTACTAGACACCTTTCAAATGTGTTCTTTCCTACAAGTTCAATCAAAATAAAAGAAAACCTCAAAATGAAGCTGGTGTGTTTAATCTTACTGTTTTTCTACTGATGTGCACAAATTCAGGGCACACTTGTGTCTTATATATGCAGGAAATGGTAAGTATTGAGCTACTAAATTTCACTGGAATTTGACTAACCTCAAAATACCTTGCTTTCTAACCAACTCTTACACACACAAAAAGAAATTATGTCATTAACATAATTTTCAAAGGGTAAATTATCAATGCAATGTGCCCTGACTTGCTTATCTCGTATACAAGCTCCCTCTGCAGGTAATAACAAGAGTTCCCAAAAATGTTTGCAAAAGCTAAATACTACTGCCTATGCTGTTCTCTCATTTGAGTAAGACAATGCTTCCTGAAAATTTGTAATTGACAAACAATCATCTTATTCCCAGCCCTGGTTACAAAGGTAGCCTGCGTTGGCAGCACGCCTAAACTTATCAGACTCACCCACGGGCTATATTCATATTATGGGGGATAAAACACAACCAGAAAACCTTGTTTATACTGATCGAGCCTGAAATGATAGACACCCAACCCATTCGCCATGTGAACACAGCAGGCAATGGAGGTGGTGTGGGGGGAACAACTGAGATCAACTGACAGGAGAAAGACCCCCCCCAAAAAATGTGTGGAATGAGCACACCTCACACTTTATCTTAATCTTTCTCTCTGTAGCTCCAAAACTGTAAAGAGTATTTATTTCTTCAAATAAAATGTTATTAATTCAACAACAAAAAAGAAAATTAAAAAAAAGAAAAAAAAGAAAGAAAAGCACTCTACATTGTAAATGCCCTTTCCTCTTCTGTAGGATTTGTTTAATTTTAGAGTTCCTTTTCACCTACCTTTACCCAAAAAAATCTCTGTTGCTAAAATGTCTTCCCCCTGGTTCATATAAACAAGGATGCACCTCTGCCAACATTACACAACAGGAAAGGATGGGAAGCAGTTTCAAAGTCTTGGGGACAATGTGTTACCCCCAAAAAAACTGCTGAGAAGACAATGTTGGATGCCTTCACTTCCGATTTCTCCTTTCCATCACCCACATCACCCCTTCCCAACATGTAAATAAGGACTAGAAACTGAAGCCAAATCTAAGCTGCTCTGGTTACATGAAGGCATAAGCTTAGCAGCACTATTTTCTTTTTAACTCTTTGTTTTGTTTGGCTTGGTTTAGCTTTCTGATACAAGGACTTCCTATAGAAGCCAGACTGATTTCCAGCTCATGGCAATTCTCCTGCCTCAGCCTCCTATGTCCTGGGATTACATTCTTGAATCGCCATGCCCCACAAAGGAGATGCTTTCAGAAGTAATTTTTTTTTTTTTAAAAAAAAATTGTTAATGAGCAAATAACCATTATAGGATGTGAGTATGGATCAGACACCTGCCTGTGCAGGGCTCCAGTTTTTAACCCCAGACTGCAAAATTAAGAAAAATATAAACAGGGGTTAATTTTCATGCTAATGAGAGAAACATATCACAGAGACAAAATTTCTATTTCATTAGATTCCTCCCTCAACCCCAGGAAACAATAAAATAAGGCGAAGGGCATTTTAAAATGGAGGATGTAACAGTATGTGAACTGTCTTTTGTGTACACTGTGGGTACCACAGCACTCACAAGGCAAAGGGTGTTAGTGTTCCTCCTTATTCTCCTATTAAAGCAATCAGAGAACGCACAAGGAGCCGGGTACCGGGTAGTTTATTCCCACAACAGAAGCCTAAGGTATCCTAACTCTACTCTATAATTTCTATTTCTTGACACAATGAAGTATTTTTGTATCGCATCCATCTTTTTAAACGTACACAGCCTATCAGTCTCCAGTGTGTCGTGTGTCCATTCACAGGAAGCCTTCAGCAAGCCCCTGGCAACGACTGGAACATGGGACCAGAATCCAGCACTATCCAAGGATGTTCCCAACAGCCTCAAGAAAACTGAGGACTTTAGGAACTAAAACAACTTTAACAAAAATGAGGAGGACAAGGAAGAAGCTGGGGATGGGACAATAGGGGACAATAGGGGACAACAGGGAGAGCCTTGCTTAGGAGCAACGAGAACGAACGCTCAATTCCTAGCACCGAGGGAAAGGGGCGGAAATTAGTGGAGAAAAGGATGTGTAAGAAAAGTGATTTCAAATCAATAAGCACAACACTGAGAACTAAAAGACAGATGCTTTTAATGCAGAAGACTGAAATTTCCCTGTGGAAGGTATGTGTGGAATGAAAAAAAGAAAAAGAAAAAGAAAATAAATGTTGCTTTTAAGCAAAGACAGAAAAATCATTTTTAACAGCTCTTCTCACTGGTTACATCGTGGTACTCTACAGAAAATAAGCACTAAGTACTGAGTTTATCATCAGCATTGTGTCATGGTTCAGCCATCTTATGGCAAACGAGTAACTCTGGGTTGCTATCCTCTAAGGGGAAATAAAAAGCACTAGTCAAGACCAAAGTCCCGCCCCAGCAGCCAACTGCCATTTTGACAGTAGTAGTTGGGGTTAGATTGTTCTGCCATCCAATGCCTGAGTAGAGTCAGAGGTATAGATGGGCACAGCAGTATCAAGGAGACTGTCAACAGTGGGCAGAGTGGCTGCTTTATGGTTCGAAGGCTGAGAAGTCCTGGAGAGCAGAACAGAGCTGAATTTGCCAAATCATTTCGAAAGAGATGCATCAAGCAACCAAACAGAGACTGGATTTTAAACTTGCATTAATTCTTAACCTAAAACTATCGAGAAATACCACTGTATCGAGAGGATCAGAATATAAATTGTTTGCTCCGTGTATATGGATGGTAAAAAATGGGGTTAAATGGTATGCTTTGATGGCTAATCCATGCCTTTTTCATTATTTATTAGACTATCCTGGCCCATCTTTTTGTCACTACTGCGCTAAAAATTTCATTGTGCATATCAGAAAAGGACACAGGCTCTATATGCTTTTGTTCTGACAAAATATTGGTTTGATTTGATGGTCTGTCTAAGGTTAAGCAACCATCTCTTAGCAGCCTCCGCCCTCCTTCACAGCCAAGGATTAACGTTCTCTTTTATCACCATTTTTTTCTATCGATTAAATAAATAAATAAATAAATAAACAAACAAACAAGGTTATTTAATATATTCTAGAATAGAATTAAAACTTGGCCATTGACTTAGGGGTGCTTCTCCAGCCTGCTTCTCAACCCTGCACTTCTGCTTTTATGAAGTACTAGATCCACCCTTTAAAAAAGCTTCGAGTGGGTCCAGGTTATCGTAGTCCCTCCCCAGCCTCATGTGGGCTTCTTCTAAAGAAACTAATTGCAGTGCTGAAATTCAGAAATTGATGTAAGGTACCACGTCTGCCTTTGAATGTTTGTAAGTTGTCCCTCACAGACTGGGGCAAGGAAAGCACCAACAGCAGCAGAACCAAGTGGGACCTGTTTTTGTCCCCCATTTTCATGCCATGCCCTGATTAATGCCTTGCTCTGCAGAGGGAGACATTACTTCCTGGCTAAGACAGACCTAAGTTTTACCCTCAGGCAGAAATCTGGTCTAAACATCTCTATTTAAAGTGACATCTGTCCTCCTCCTTTCAACTGGCTTCCCTAGAAACTCCAGGAAGTTGACTTCATGACCTAAAAACAGCCCAGTGGCTTTGGAGCAGCCCTTGTGACTATCACAGCAACTGGGTGAAGCTTCGTGGCAGAATGAATCAAGGTGGTCATAAAACAGGTCCCGGCTATCCGTGCCACTTTATTGTACTCAGAATTTAAGATAGAGGATTCCATATAACTCTAGTGTTGGTGATAAAAGAGGGAGGGGGGATCTTAAAATGTTCCTGAGGCTGCTAACTGTGTGATGGAGGAAGTTTCTTCAGATTCCTAAAATCATGCATAGCATTTCAGGACACCGATCCGAAATATTAACTGATCACAGAGTCTAAGAGAGCAACCTCTACAAGAAACGGTAGGTAACACCCAAATGTACACTTTCTCGCATGCTATCTGACAATTTCCATGAAAATAAAAACAGGAAAAGAAAGGAAAAGAGATACATTAAAAAAAAATTAACCCAGTAAAAGCAAATACATGCATATTACAACAGGAGCCAACGCCCTCACACTGCTGCTGTGGCTTTTGATAGTATTAAGCAATTTCAACACTGCTGGCAAGTTTCTACTAACCAAGGTAATCTAATTTCTGTTGCTTTTCAACCTAAATTGATTTTTTTTTTCTTTTAGCTGTTCTGGTAATTGAACAAATTTATACAAGTGTGATGGGGTTTGACTTACCACCACAATGCATAAAATCCTCTATGAAGACGAACAGTATGACTTCATAGGGCTGTATTTTTGTTGTAATTAAACAAATTGTATGTGAATTCACTTTGTGCTCTTCAGACATTTCCAAAGCATCTCCCATAACTGCCCTCTATTGGAAGGTATTCTGAGTTCAGTTCCTTAAACTGATTTTCCCCAGGGAGTATTTGCTTTTCAAATGAAACAGGAAGGGACAAATAATAAGCTTTCAAAACTTATTGAATTAAAATTTGTTTTAGAAATGCAGATTACTACATTTAATCTATCAACCAATGACCTAAAAAATATAGATATTTTTTAAAAGTATTTTTAGCTGATTGGACCTTTCTATTCTTATAGCCCAAGACCTGCCTAAAAATAACTACTTACATCAAAATTACATTAAGGAATTTCTCTAGTATATAACACATGCTTAAGAAAACCTACACATCAGACCCGGGTGGCTAACTGAAGTCTAATAGCGCCCACTTGCTCCTTGTTGGTGACCACTCAGGTCAGTATACTACGTTTTATGATTCACAGTACCTAATTACAGTAATTAGCCATCTATCTTTATATTAAACAAACCATTTCCTTAAGCTGTTCTTAAAGCATTTTTTAAAAAAAAGTCAGTTCTTCACCCAATCTTTGAGAGCATCTCAGGCAACCGAAGACTTTACAGAATAGTCTCAGTCTATTTTTCTGATAAGATCACTCTAATTGCAGTAATCTGATGATTAAGTGCTTTTTCAACCTTTAATCAAGAATTATTTGCAGAGATGAGTATTTGGGTAGGCCTGAAGAACTAGTGTTATGTAACAGAAAGCCTAAACAATCTTTGATTTTCATCTAGCTTTCAAGAAGAAATGTTTTAATCTTTGCTTAAAATAGTTCCAAAACAGTTGAGCCAGTGTGAGCTAGCAAATACAAACTGGGAACTGACCAAGATACTTACAAGAATCCAAGTCCTTTTTCCGCTCAGCTACAAACGTTGCTATTTTTAGTACTTCATCAAAACCTTCAATTTAGATAAGCATGCTTGTAAACAGCCTTCCTCCACAATAACACACCTCATTTCTAGCACATATTACCTACAAAAATGTGGTTTTGTTTTACAAGAATCTACTCTGATCGAATGCAGGCAGGTGTCAAATGACCCTTCTAGACTCAGAAGCAGATACAAAGAGTCAAGATCACAAAGTGTAAGCTTCCTGCAGGGAAATTACTAAAAGTAGCACTCTGCAGGATGTTCAGTTCTTCTCTGTCCAAAACTGTCTGACTCTTACCTAAAATCCACCTAACCTGGGTTGTAATTATCACCACTTAGTTATGTGATAAAGGTTTTGTTAAAATCAAACCAGAGTGTTTCTTCATAGATGGGGTGCAGATGAATGAAGATCACATACAACAATAAATCTGTACTGCTGCCTCTTGTCCATGCTACATCTGGTAATAAACCATTGTTTAAATAATTCTTCAGAAAAGTTAGGTCAAATAACTATTTGTACAGAGAGCAGAGCAGTAACATTTTATTCCCTGGCTTTGCAGGTCGACAGTTCTTCTGACCTTCCCCACATCTGTCCGTTTTCTCAGACCCCATGTTACTTAAGGACAGTAAATTACGAACTTAAATTTGTTAAGAAAGCACACAGAGCTCCAGGGCTGATCAAAGTCTTAACCCTAAGGAAGTCTTGGTTTGGAAGCACTCCACTCCCCTGTACGTTCTAAGAGACACCCAGCAGCCCAGCCGGGTGCTTCTGCTGAAGGGAGAACTACAGCACTGAAAACTCCAAGTGCCCATCTGAACTCAGGACTCTGGGTGCTGCATGGGAGAGCTATGTATTCATATTTGTTTTCATGACATTCGGAAGTTGTGCTGGGTGCTTTGATGTTACTCCACCAATAAAGCAGGGAGAACAGCCTGGAAAACAAAAGTTATTTATTGGAAATTCTCGTGTCAAAACTTGAAGTAATTGGTTTGGTCTAACCCACATGATTCAATATTCTGAATTCCCTAACTACCTGCTCCCAGGGCTATCTGCATTTCTAAATTCGTTTTCTGTTGCCAACACTTATTACCCTAGTGATTGAAAATGTCAGCTGAAGTGCTTCGACGGCACATTAGATTTTCTTTAAGTTGCCCAATTTTGTCATTGAAAAGCAGAGAAATCTTATTTTCACTGCATTTTACACCTTTAGAGATTTGTCAAATCCAGGATCATATAAAATGAAGAACAATGCTTTCAAGACAATTTTTGAATGATCAATAATAGCTCTCAAGGATGGTGTGTTTTCTCCATAATACTTTGAACTCAAAGCAGAGTTAGCAGAAATTAGGGTACAGAAGTCACAATCACAAACAATGACAGCACCCCCCCCCAATACAGTACTTCTTTGGCTACTGAACAAAGCAGATTTTTTTAAAAAGCTATCATAAAATGATCACTGGGTGAAGCTTTACATTGGAAAGGCACTAAAAAGTCTCATCTTGATCTGAAAACAATTACCACCCCATTAAACAAAAGACTGAAATATTTAGGCAATTAATGGTGGTGGGATTTCCCCTCTTAAACTGGTACTTGAGAATTTATTTCCAGTATTAGAAGCTAGGACTCCTAACCATTAGTAAATAATTCTTCCTCCAAGATAAAAATGTCAATTCCTGGTCAAAAACAAACATCACTGGTAACCTAGAGATTGGGGTAACCCAGAGATTGGGGGAGGGTGAGCTTACAATTCTCACCCACTCTGCTTGTATTTAGAAATCAGTTTTGAAAACGTAATGTAAAATAAATACAAGTAGTTTTTCCCAGAAGAAAGAGTTCTCTCTTGACCTCGCTGCCCTCCACAAAATGCCCCACAGACTAGTAGGTTTCTTATTTCTTTCTTCAAGTTCTGAGCTGCTAAAAGAAATTCAGATAACAGTGCTCTCCAGATGGGAGGAAATAATCAAATCAACTAGGTGTTCATATTGATAAACAACTTTATGTTAAACAAAAAGGTGTCTAGTGTTTGATCAACTTTTAAAAATTAAAACAAAACTGTATCAAAATAGAA